>JAUEKU010180372.1:0-10396 GCA_032274805.1 Gypsophila paniculata | reverse complement strand
AGTTGTTTATTTGTTTCTTCTCGAGAAATCGATTATCATTTCAAATAGACGTAGAATAAAATGGGAGCCTTATCCAATCAAAACACTTGCAATTATGAAAACTTCTACGCGAAATGACACCAGACGAGTATGAAGACCGATTTTGCCGGATGAGTATAGGTGCAAAGAAACTTTTATTTGAGTAAACCATAATTTATCTTTGTGACCGTTCACATTTTAATGCTTTTGATGGACTAATGTTTACATGAAACGGTGTTACAATGGAGTTATAGGAAAACCTAATCATATGAGTAGGTAGTTACCCATCTAGTGACCCTCTTGGTGGTAGCTGGCAACTAGAATCGACGTACTCCAAGTGACGCTCTTAGTGGCTGAAAAGAGTATGTCAAGATTTGCCCCTGCTGGCAAAGCGTGTTTCGAGTTACATAAACTAGTTTCACGCTCATACGAAATGCGCAGCCATATACAATGTTATTCATGGGTTATATACAAATGATATACACTTAAAATAACCGACAAAACACATGAATTACAATGGAATACATTTTCGATTCCCATCACTCCGAAAAATAACTTTGCTTAACAGAAAGTCGTTGAACATTAGGCAAAGATATAAACCTCGTCATATCCTCTCCTATTAACATAAAGTAGCAAGTGTTATTAAAAGTTTTGGATGTATAAATTGAAAATGAAAGTGTAGTTTGATATTGGAAGCTTACCCCGCCTTTCCACTATATGTCGGACTGTAATTGTAAATAACATTGTCAAGCACATCCTGAGCATCTGGTTTGTTTGGAGATTTCCTCGCTTCACTGCATAACAAAACATTCTTTATAACTTATCACTTACATTACTACACAATTGAGCATCAAGGACTCCAGCAAATAGTCGGAATATAGGGGTTGGATGTACGTAGTCTTACCCCTAAACTACTTGACCCAACTACGAAAAATGAGTACTTGACAGGTCTATGCGCAATTCGCAAGTACAATACAGTTTTCAAATATTAAGAGAAAGCACTAAGGTTAATGCTCATTCCAGCCTCATAACCACGAAAGGAATAGCCGAACAGCGACAATGCTAGGAGCTGAGATCAGGTGGCGTTTAAGCTAGTGATATGGATGTACAGTTACCTGATAAAGTAGTTTGCAACTGATTGAGTGACCTGTATCGCATCTTCTGAATGTGGGATCATTGCGTAGCCACCTTCATAAGCATTTTTCTGCAGTTGAAAGTTGTGTATCAGAGCTATTTTGCTTAAAAGACATTGCAACCATGATACCAACAACAGAAGAGCTAAGAAAGCTATGAAATGACAAAATAAAAATTGACTAGTTATTTGTCTTTTGACCCCAAAGCCCAAATTCCTCGTATTTCCACGTTCATCGTCAAAGCAGAACAGAGAAGAAAAAATTCTAACATATAAATTACGAGATTACTTTGTTGCCCGACTACCTGTTATGCTGCAGATCAACTCAAAGAGCAAGTGACAAGGTAAATTTGATATAAGGTCCTGTTCTTTTAGACTTAATTTCAATTCAGTTCGGTTCACTTCAAATAAATTCAATTTAACTCTACAAAGTCTAAAAGATCAAAGCTTAAGTCATGCAGCACAATTACAGTGTTTTGACATCTAGTAATGCGGAGTAACATTTTACTTCAAATTATTCCAGGCCGTAAAGCCAATAGCTTTGACATGAGAGCATCCACTCGTGATCCATGTAGACTAGGAAGAGATATTGAACATGGGATTCTAAATTCCTCAACGACATTCTAGCACTTGATAGAGAAGACTCAGCTACAGGTGGGGTTGTGAGGGTTTCCTAATCTTACCATGGATACATACTTCTGATTTGTGTTTTACGGAAGGTTATTCTGAATATAAATTTATACACAACAAGAGTTACAGCATTACTCCCATGCATCAATTCCGGCAGTCTATAATGGAGAAGGGTTGGATGTACACTTCCTTACCCCTATGCTGAGAACACCGAGAGGTAGTGAATTGCATCGACTGACTACATAACACAATTATTCATTTACGTAAAATAAATGAAATACAGAAGAGAGAAGCTATATGTTTGAAGTCTGAAAATACTATGAAAACTAATCAATCAATGACAACATTGACGAGCTTAATAAAAAATAGGTACCTCTGGATGCCATTGGAAAGCAGTGACAGGGTAATGCTGAGCTTGTGCAGTTGACACATAAACCTAAACATTATACGCAATAAGCATAAGATGGAATAAACCACAATAGAAACCATAAACATTCATATTCATATAGTATTCCGTATCAAATTTTCAATACCGTCCAAAGTTGGATTTGTCATGGCACCTTATCATTCTTGTCGGCGCTGGTTGTCAGGATTCTAAAGAAGCTTGATAGGCGTGGGTTGTCTTGAAGTGTTTCAGGTGATATGCCGAACTGTTGCATCACAAATCATTGAATGTATTAATAGGAGAAGCTACTAGCCGGAAAGAATATGATTGTTACACAAGAAGGAAGATAAGATAGAACCAAAAAAACGCAAATAAAAAGCAAGCGCCAAACTAAAAAAAAAACAGCCAGTCTCACAACTGACATTGAAGTTAAGTAAAATTAGCTAAGCACACTTCTTCCAAGAAGCATTATCTCAAATTTCTAACTTTTACAAAAATATTTTAACTGCAGCATATTAGAAGTCGATACATTCATCTCCGTATAAGTAAGGGTCGAGGTATCTGCTGTCCTGGTATGATCGCACTAAATTCAGCCAATATTGCTTCAAAATACGATCCCAGTAATCTTTAAAACCTTTACAATATAGTCATGTTTTGGTATCGCGGCTTTGATTTAAACCATGGGTACAAATGTAAAATTACAAATATATATAAATGTGATTGAAAAGTGATCTACATAGCTACTTATTATGGAGTAGTATGCAAGCGGCAGCAAAGGTGAAACTCACTTTATGGTTCTGCATTACAAGACAGTCTGTGCTTAGTTTTCCCAGCAAATCAGGAGGAAACCTAAAATAGAAGAAAACTGAGGATCAGGGCAAAAAAATTGTGATTTGCACGCTTAAGAAAAATGTATTCCTGATTTCACTCTTATCGGTAGAGCTCCTTAGAAATTGATGTCTTTACTTATCCGTAACTGCTCCCTACGATTCACGTTTACCCATTTTCCAGACTTCCTCAAAAAGATGAGAAACTGAGATAGATATTCGCGTAAACAGACTAGGTTTTACAAGCTACATGACATCAACAGTTTTTTTCCTTCCTACTTATGATCAACATAACTAATCAGAAAGCCTCAGCGGAGCAGTAAGATTAGGAGTTTTCATTTACGGCAGAAAAGCAGAAGGTATGCGGCTACTGAACCAGAAAGACAGAACACAGTTATTTTGCACTTTAATGAAAGATGCAGGGATTCAAAGAGACGGTTTACAACAAATGAATCGCAAACCTTCTCGGCAACTTTCCATACAAGGTCAGCTGTATAATATAAATATCTCAGGGGTAATAGTGTACCTCTGGAAAACGGTTCCTTTTGTCTGTACATTTTCCACAAACTGAAGCGAAGACGCCATGTAACTTGCGCTGAATCTTTCAAGGATATTGTTGTCCTATAACCAACAATGACAATGTACAATGCAGGAAATTGTTAGAACGACCACATTCTACAATTTTCTATGTCCACCATCAAGAGTTTGAAAATGTTATCCAACTAAAAACAGTCATCTTGCACAGAAGCGATTATTATCATCTATAGTTCTATTCAATTACTAACAATTTATTAGGCCGGGGCTGCATAAAATAATCACATGACATCCAAGAAGAAACAGATATAAGCATGAACTATCAGATTCTTATGACTGAATCACCTTACTGATGATCATCGTTAGCAGCTCGAAACCCAGACAGATCGCATAACAAGGAAAGTACTGGCCGGCTTCATTTTTCTCCAACACTTTCTGCAGAAGACAGCAATGAAGGAAAGTAATTAATATACAAAAGGTCCAATTCACAGTCAGAAACCAACAGGTTTAAGGAAATCAATAAGCTAGAGCAGGAAGCATGAAAAGACGGTTCATTCTACATGATGTTGGAGTCGACATCAGTTTAGTCAATGAATTTGTGGGGTAGCTTCTTCCTATTCCATGAATCTAAGTTAATCTTAGCTTTATATCACAAACCAAAATCATTTTAAGATTGAGCTACATTCAAAATGAAACTGCCATGGGGAAACAAATCTAGATGTTGGCAGTTTCACGGATTACTACTGATCTACTATCAATTTCCCGTACCACTTGGATTAACATGGTAGATATGAAATCTCTTCATCTAAAAGAAGACGATATAGAAATTTTCATGTACTTGGAAGTCCGAATGTAAACCCTTATCAAGACAACAGCAATGAAGGAAGTCCGAATATAAACCCTTATCACTTAGAAGCGAATGCTCATTCAGCCTCTATGAAGTAATTCTAGCAATCCGGTCTTGTACCAACAAATCATTCAAATAGCCCTTTTTCTACATCACATCAGCTTATGAGATTTAGTGATTTACTACAAATAATCTAACACTTAAAGCTTCCAAAACCCGACTCTAATGTGTCCAAATCTATATTCATAGTGTAATAACACAGCGGATGCGTAAATATTCCGTTGATTTTCATGATAATTGCAACACACCTTCCCATTTGCAACTCTTACGTATCTAGCTCAGAGATGATCGACGATATCCTTTTCTCTTGAATATTTACCTCATAGACAGATACTAACAAAAAAGGAACAGCACATAGTTCTGAATTCTCAAATATTGCCATGATCCCAATGATCCTAAAGAATGAAAAGCAATAACTTCATACCTTGAAGATGTCTTTAACAACATCGAAGTACAGACCACTTTTAGCCCATCCACCCGTAAATAGAACTCCATTCACTAAATCGAGTTTCTGCAGCACACATTCAGACAAAATAACCCCATATCAAATTTTCAACCATATGAGTCGATGACAGCAAAACATAAACTTGAGAATACTTATAAAACTAAGCCTAGCTATCAATATTTATAAATGATTTACTCCATAAAACAAACAAGGTCACTGATGACACATACATTGATAAATTGAACTTGAATAAAAACTATAAAATCCTATATTTCAAATATGATGAAGTCGGTTCCCTATTCCCTTGTAGGAGATCTACTTCTTTAAGACAATTAACTAAGATACCAACCTTCGTTTGTATCAAGTGACTTAACCGGAAAAGGAGGAACGCAATTTTCCTTATTGGGATACTACGTTTCATAATAGGGGAATCGAGGAGAGGGAAAAGGAATTAACCCATTGTATGTCTGTCATACAAGTCAAATTAATATCCTTCCTGGAAAAATTTGGAAGTAAATGATCTCGTCCTTTCCCTTCCCCTCTTCAACATGTTTCCAAACAATGGGTGACACTTCATCGTAAGTTTTAATAATTTTTGGGTGCAACGATCCACTGCAGGCAATTTTGACAATTAACGAGTTCTGAGCACATATCGATACGTATCACGACTCTTAAGTTTATAGTTCAGCTAGTTGACATCGGCAATACTTCATTCAACTTGAAACATCGCTTATAGCCATATTCAACTGAATATAACTATAACTTCACATAGTCCCATCAGCTATACCTTATGAACATCATAAGTACTTGGTAAAATACAAATAACCACATCATAAAATTAAAAAATTTTAAGCTACTTTTTAGACTAAAGTTTCATAAATAATTACCCTTTTAAAACATTTAGACCAAGGCTACCAAAACAATTTTCCGGTGGTTTGGAAAAATGGTTTTTCGACTATTCTAAGACCAGAATCGTTAAGCTTGAGGACTTATTTCGTGTGAAAGACGTTCTTAACGAATTTTTGTGTAGCGCATTAGCTTAAAAACCCATCTTCTTTACAGCCGAAAATGTGCTTTGGTGGCAAAATCCGATCCATTACTTTAAAATTTAGTAATTTCAACACTTTAGTTAAAGTAAAAGTCTAAAAAACTCGATTTTATAAACTACTAACTACTGTCAAAAGGGCACTTTAGTTTCTAAAATTAACTACTAAACCTACCCCACACAATCAAAAGGTTAAGTCCCCGTGCTTTCGGACTTATTAGACCTGAGTTGAATTTAACCGAACTAAATTCATCTGATGTGTGCTAAATAAAACAAATTTGAAGTGAGAAGAGCTAAACTAATTGAAGTGACCTGAAGTGAAATTAAGTCCAAATGAATCGTACCTAATCCTATACTACTAAACGGCATATAAACACTTCAATTATCACATACTTTGGACCTTCTCGAGCTGAACTAAACTTATCTAAACAAAATTAAGTAGTACAAAATTGTACACGATCGAGCTGAAGTGAGTTAAACTAAACTAAACTGAACTTTATCTTATCTTATCTGAACCGAAATGAAATGAAATTCAAGTCCAATAAAAACAAGGCCTAATTCTATAACACAAAAGTCTCAAAAAAGACGATTTTTCCAACGACCATCTCATATTTCTCTCTAACTAACTAACTAACTAACTAGTCAATAGTATCTTTTAAAATAAACGATTTTAAAAGTGAAAGACGATCTTTCACCGTACTTTAAAAAGAACGTCACGAGGTTCGGTATAAACAAGAGGAACAACAACACCACCAGCAGACTCAACAAACTTAACATACGACGCTGCAATGTACGACACGTGGGTCCCATTCCTGACCCGACCCGATGCCCCGTCACCCGGATGACTTACTATCCCTATCACCGGTCTGTAATTCCGGGTCGGGTCACAGCTCATTAAACCCGGTTTATTACTATTATAATGCTGATTGAAACTTGTATTCGACGACGACGATGATGAGGAGGAGAAATCTGGGGATGTAGGAAGCATGATTGATTGAGAAATTGAGGGTGAAATTTGGGAGATTATTGTTATGATTATTAGGAGGAAAATTGAAATCATTTTGGGGATTTTTAATTTCTAGGGTTTATTGAATGATGTAATGGGGGTGGATAAGGTTGTTGGTGATGATGAGGTGTGATTAGTGACTAATTATTTTTGGTTATGGATTTCGAGTCGGTTTTAGGGATGACAATGAATTAAATTTAGGTCGGGTTTTGAAGGACTTGATTGAAGTTAAGAGTGAAGTCTTGTAGGAGGGTATGTTACTCTCTTTGACACGCTCATTTTAATACGTTTATTTTTGGATCGGTTATTTAGGAGAACACGTGCAAGTGAGTGATTTTTGAATGTGGAAAAAGTATTTTGTACGGAGTGTGTTATTTTACAAAATCTTGTATGAGACCGTTGTACAACCGGATTTCTCATTGGCTGATTGTCATTAATTATTATAATTAAATATAATGTCACCAATGAGAGAACCATTATACGGTATACAACGGTCTCATGGAAGACGGACTCTTTGCAAATTTATTAAATAACGTCTTCTCTTTTTTGCAATTAAGGATTTTGAGAGTTTCGACTCTTTCTACTAATATCATGAGTGATTGTTGCATTGTTTTATTTTTATGATGATGACGATGTTATTTTATTCATTATTATTAAGGATGACGACGACGACAATGATGGATCAATTGAATTTAGGCAAATTCTATAGAGAAAAGAGTTAAATTTTCATTATTCATATATACTAAATTAAACTCAATAAAAACTATATTTTCGATCCTTAAGTGAAATTAAAGAATAATATTCGCTCTTGTAAGGCCCTAACTTCTCATAAATAAAGAGTTATAAGTACGTGTATGTATTTTGTTGCATTACTTGTATACATTACACACATTAAAAAATAAAATTTTGATGACTCATTTGAAAATTGAGTACCAACCATCATTAATAATTTATGCTACGTTGTCCGTACTTCCATTGTTTTGAAAGTCCAAAAACATATAGATTAATAGATTATAGAAGATTAATACTCTCTCTGTCCCAGTCAATTGTTAACGTTTCAATTTTGATACAAAAACAAATCCAATAAATGAAGAGGTATAAAAACAAATATAGCGTAACTTAATACACGAAAGTCATTATAACATGTTCATTTACATGTACATTATATGAAATTTGTATAATCCACAAAAATATAAAGGTTAATTGTATCATGTATAAACCCCTAAATATCAAACGTTAACAATTCACCTGGACGGATGGAGTATTATTTTGGCACAAAGACCATTAAACCCGGCCAATAAAAGACACTTATATCCTTAGGTTCGTCATAACACTAGCAATTGGAGAAAGTCATATTAAAATGAATAGTGCTAAGTTAGACAATTAGCATAATAAATGTTACCAAAAATTAAAGGGACGTACTCTTTACAGATAAGGATTACTCGGCACAGACAAATTATTCCCACATTGCCCCCCTCATTTCCTCTCCCACCTCTTTTAACATATTACTTTTCTCTCAAATTTTTATCTGTAAAGAGTAAAATTACTCAACATAGATAATTTTATCTTTCATTTTTGCCTTACAACCGATCTACCACGTGGGACACCCCTACAAAAAAAAATTAAATTTTCACTTAAATAAACATAAATAAAGTCTAAAAAATACAAGAAATTACTGAATATTATTCAAATTCTTAGAACTCAACTTTTTTAAAACAAAAATCGAAAATGTTAAAAAAAAAAGTGAAAAAAAGGGAAAAAAAACCCCTACAAGGCTGCTACAACCAACCCGCCAGCCCTTCACCCCTTCCCCTGCATCCCGAAAACCACCACCATCTCCGCCCCACCATCTCCGCTATCGCCGTTTTTTAATTGCGTCGTAAAAATATAAAAAAAAAACGCATAATAATTAAATAATCTTAAAAATTAATGACTAAACCTGTTTTTCAATCGAATTGGAGTCAATAATAACAAAATAATTAGATTTACAGAGTGAATGTTAATCAAAACTTAAGAAGAAATTATAAATAAAAAACAATCTAAATCGAGTAAAACTTGTCTATAAAGAGTAATTTCGTAGTTAATCCTAAATTTATTTGTCTAATTTTTAACTTTTGAATTTTTTTTTTTTTTTTGGATGAGATTTTGAACAAACGTAAAGAACTAGATATATTAAAGGGTGTATAGAGAACCGTAAATCCTAGTCTAGAGCATAAGATTACATTTCGTTCTTAATTATAGCTATATGATCCATTTAATATGATCTCTTTTCTTAATTATAGCTATAGCTATTCCATGTCTTATATAATTGTATATTAGTTTATGTGCTTATTTAAAAAAACGATGCCTAAATATTTAATTTGCGTGATAATTTAATTTGATTTCGTAAAAATATTTGACAATGAACTGATTTAAATATGATATGACCATTGCAATCTAATGTCGGATCACAGGTGGTCAAGGATTGCATCTCATTTACCTGGAAGAACCGACAATGAGATCAAAAATATGTGGAACACCTATTTGAAGAAAAGGATAATAATAAAAGATGCCATTGAGAAGCAAAACCATTTAACAATTGGATCACAAAATGACTTAAATTTTAATGTCGCTTCGTCTTCAAAAGTATTGCCTTCGGTTAATTCAAAAGTTAAATGTGACAATCGAGGTGAGAAAATACAAGAAGGTCCAAATATGTGTAATGTTTTGAGTTCGACAATTCAGGATATGAAGTCACCGGAAAGTTTACCAAATACATCTTCATCGAACATTCCAAGTTTGGACAATGCCAATGCCAAAGTCGACGAAGAAGAAGAGCTCATAAATTTATTTGACGACGAATTATTTCAAACTTCATTGGATCCCGAGTTCAACTTTTGGTTTATGCTTGAAGACATTGACGAAACAATTTGATACATGACGTTCTTCAAGTTTAAATGTGTTAAACTTGAGAATAATGGCTAAAATAGAAATAATAGACTTTATTGCATAGTATTTGAATAAGGTACTCATCTTATTGTCGAATAATAATTTTTGAAAATATCTTGAGGAACCCTAAAAATTGATCGAAATCGAGACCCAAAACCATAGGCGTCCTTGTATTCACAAGATCGCAATTACTTGGAGCGAGCCACACCATGTGGAGCGGACCAAAGTTTTGCACTAGTTCGGTTTGTTGGCACCTTTGCTTCGTTTATTCTATATTTAGCCTAGTTTTTCTTTTTCACTTTTCAAATCTTGTCTTGAGCTTCGCCCTTCGCTGGATGTCTATGACTTTCTTCATCCACCCTTTTTCACGACAAGTCGACAATCACTGTAACGGTGGTCACATTTCAGTCATAAATACTTGTTATACGCGTACAACAATCTCGTAAAAGAAATTTCATATAACCAATTTAATTCTTCCCATCCACTTGAAAACATAGTTCCAATCATAGAGCATTAGTTATCAAGTATGTCATGTACAA
>JAUEKU010180361.1:0-10396 GCA_032274805.1 Gypsophila paniculata | reverse complement strand
TGAGTAAGTTGAAGCGTGGCTTGGACATGACATTTATGTAATTTTGCGGCAAGTGTTGACGATATAATATTAGATGAAGAGGAATTATTATCGTAAGGGAAATTGGTCCTTGCTTTGGGCCCACACATTAGTCTCGCAGCTTCGTCGTACGCTCTAGCCGCGTCCTCAGCTGTCTCAAACGTCCCTAGCCATATCCTGGTTTTTCTGCATTTGAATATACAAAGTTTCTTTAGTGTTTATAAATGACTAATACTCATTACCATTATTTATATTAGGATAGGGCAAGTAAAATTCTATTAAATTTTTTACGAGACACTTTTATAACGACCTGTTGTATATTTTAATAAGTAACTCTTCTAGTGATAAAGTGACCTAGATGTTAGTAACAAATTTACTAATATGAATGATCATTCTGTAGACGTTTTGTGATTATTTTACTTTGAGCCGTAAAATGTACTTTGGTTAATTTATTGTGAAACCGTACAACTTATTTTCTGCATCTGGTTGTACTACAAAAAATTTACTAGCTATTTGGAGGCAGATATGAGACTTTATCATATGAGAATCGAAGGAGTAAGAAATTACAATAAGGGATGACGAATTTCGGACACCCAAGAACCCCAATGTCTTTGACGTACGCCTCTATATCTCTGTTGTGGTCTAGCCATGCCGAAACGTACAAATTGCTGAAGAAACGTTTCGCGTTTTTAATAAAGTGATACACCTTTGAAATCAAATAAAAACTTCCTTGAGTTTTGAGTTTTTTTTGGAGTATGTGAGAGTGAAGTGTGGAAGAAAAAATAAAGGGTATTTTATAGGCAAATTTTTGGGCATTTTAATGAAAAACAAGTGGGACCCAATAGTATAATTTTATGGATTTTAAAGGATTTTTTGTGATGATCATTATAATAAATGCAAAATTTTTATTCAATAAGCTGTGTTTGCTTTGTTGATATTGTATGACCAAAAGGTATAGATTGTTGGATCATGAGCCAACACTAGAACATGCATTGCCCCCACATATGACTCTTGTTAAAGGCCATTCATATTAGTCAAGTTTAGTTATTATTCTCATAACTATTTTGGGTTGGATAAATTTAAGAAAAAAACGTTTTATATATTTGAATTGTAAAATTGACGATAAATAAAAGTATATTAAGTGAGTGGTTCAATTGTTAGGAAAAGGGTTTAACACAATTCATTGTAGTGTGTATGACTCGTCCTTTTTATGATTGTATTTTGTGTAAATAAATTTTAATAAGGTGAGATTATGATATACGAAGTATCAGTTTAAGTACATAATTTTTTTCTGGGAGATCGATACAATGATTGAATTTCAATACTTTAAGGAATATAATACTGAGTAATATTTCATCTATTCTGATTAATATAATGATTATATTTAAATTATTAAATAGGTTGTTCTATGATTTATATATTCATCATTTACTCCATCCGTTTCAATTATTTGTTTACTTATTCTATTGGGTTGTATCGTTCATTTGTTTGTCTTTTTCTTTTCTGGTAACTTTTATATATACAACAGAGTAATTGTCTAACTTACCCATATTCCTTTTAACATAAAACTTTTTTCAACTGTAGTAGTGTTATGAGTTGTCTAAAAGTATATATAGATTTTTTATTGAATTTTTTTTATTTTTGTGCCAAAATGAAAGATAAATAAATGATCGAATTGAACGAGTATTTGGTAAGTGTTGTATATGGAAAGTCACAAACGAAAGGATATGAGGACCAATTTTTTTTTTTTTTTATTATGCATCTCTTTATCTAATTTGTCTGAAAATTGCCTCTTGCTCCAATAAATAATTTAAGCTATATCTATCAATTATTCATTGACAATTTTTCAAAATAGAAAAGAGCCCTTGAAATTAATTTAATATATAATAGCTAATAAATAAACATGAATTGAACCATCTAATCAAGAACAATGCAATAAAGAACCAAGACAAACAAAAATATATCCAAATCTATACCACATGGACATGGTTCATAAGTCATAACCATATTACCTAACACTTGATACACATCACCAAATTATAGCCATAGAAAGTGAAAAAATAAAATAAAAATACTTGTCATCTAGCCAAAGTGAAAATAAAAAGAAAGAAAACATCACCAAATTATATTACATTATTTCTCATAAATTTATCAAAACATAATTTCCTCCAACTTTGACGATTATCACAGATTTTAAGTTACCATATGTTATAATGCTGTATTTTTTACCAATGTTATCATCATTATTCCGATTAATTATTATGACTCATATTAATTAGATTGTACGTGATTTTACAGTCTTTCAATAATAACATAATTTATGATTACACTGATCGTAACAATAATATGTACGTTTTAATCATAAATAATTCATCACATATATTAATATATACATACAATGATCCTATTAAATAATTAGGAAGTACTAATTACAAATTAATAAGCAAAAGAAGGCCAAAAAATGGACAAGAGTACATGGGGTGACATAAAGTGTAGGTGAGCTTAGGAAACAAAGCATGACACTTTGTTACAAGATGACAAAAATACCATGTTATCTTCATTGTCCCTTTCTTATTTTTTATTTTTTCTCTATTCCTCTTTTTTATTTCGTAAATGATCATGCATGTTCTTTCTAAGAAGACCTAATGCTGCTATTGTTGACTCAATTATCGCCCAATTTTTGCATGCAAATATATTTTCCAAGATGTGGCAACTTGGCAGACTCATATTTATTTCTCGTCTTAATTATTATTTATTTATCTTTTTATTTATATATAGATATAATTGCGTAAATTAACATTTTTGTATTTGCAAATAACGATAATTTAATCAACTTATTATCGAAGATAATTAGTCAAAGCGATCCTTTCCACCTCATCTATCATTACTGATCAAATTATATTTTTATAAATAAATTGTGAACAATTTATATTACTTCATATGATAAAAAGTAAACAAATAACAAATACGATAAAATAAATGACCACTTTAAAATATGAACCTTTCATTTATTTATTTGACTACATTCATTATGGATTTTGTCGATCACTACAGTCTACTAGGTTCCACATGCACATTTTGTCTTGAGAAATTGAGTACAATGCGTGTATAACAATTACCCTGCAACAATATCTATGAGTCACATATATAGTTCATGTTCAATGAACTTTTATGTGATTTTGTACGTTTGTTGCTCCATTATTTCACATGCTTCCTAGCCCATTTGATAAACTAAACATTTTTCATACCTAAATGTACATTTTCAAGGGAAATAAAATTAAAATCAAACATTACTTAATGTGTCTGAAAATAAAAATCGTTTTAATGGCGAGATATGTAATATATATGAGGTTTACAAGAGTGTTACATTTTTCGATTAACACCACATGAAAACATATTTGAGCAGGATAAATTAACTTTGTTAGTTATTCAATTAATTTGACATTGATCAGAGATGAACTTGAGACCAATTGAAATACAAAATCTTAATCTTCTTTGAGTTCAATGCTCGATAATCCTAGATTATAGCTTGGGAACATGGTTGGCGAGAAACATAATCAAAATAAAATTCAACAAACTCGAAAAGAAAAGGTGATTGACATTGCATATTAATTCCTTTTCGTATTATGAATAGAGATAGACAAAAGAGAGAAATTTGTTGAAGGTGCGTACATAGCCAAAATATGTATATTTTTAAATCCGAAGAGTTCTCACATAGTCACCAACATCGCCTCTTGTTACCAAAGAAACTAGATTACCTTCGAACCCTTCCAAACACGACTCCGTGAAAGCCCATATAGGAGGAGCAAGTCAGCAATTAAGACGATAAAACCTTTACACACCTCCATTACCTTTACTTTTCGGGACAATTTTTTCATTCACTACACGTCGATTAGGACACAAATTCTCCAATAGTCCTAAAAGACTAAGACTAATAATACTACTACTATACTTCCATAGGGACTATGGGCATGCTTTTTCCTAGTATATATCAAGTATATACTTTTCTTGAGATTTACTCCACAATCTAAAGAATAACAATAGTTAAATTGAAAATAAGTTAAAGTAGCCATCGATCACTAACTTATCACCATCATAATAATCTTGATAACGTTAAAAAGCATTTACCTTAGTGTTAAAGTGGACTAGTGCATTGATCACATAGTTTTCATGCTAATCATTTACAAGTTACAGTACCACACAACACTTTTTTATCTCTTGTTAGCCAACTCAATCATATCTTTGAAAATATAAACATTGTCATATGACACTGTCCTATATGATAAGATTTCCCCCTAAAAATAAGCCAAACTTAAGTACGAGTAGATAACTCACTATTTTAATTAATAACTTTCACCTTCAAGTTAGGTTTTTCTCTTTTGGTTAACTACCCACTATACCACTAACGTAATTTTGGAGCACTAATTTCAACACACTCGGTTAGGTACTTTTTGTTTGTAAATAACATTTGAGAAAAATGTTGAATATAATTAACTTAACAAAATTCGGATGAGCTCGAGTCGAGCTCAAGCCTTTTCCGAGCCGATCTCGAGCTTTAAATTCTTAGGCTAAGCGAGTTTGAAACCAAGCCCGAGCTCGAACTTATTCTTCCTAATCGAGCCTGAGCCCATACAAGTTTGATATTAGATCAGCTCGTTTACACCAATAATATAGATTGTATTCTATTTAGAACAACAAACAGGCTTGTAGGCCCTAAATTGTAGCCAAGCAATTCAAAAATTGGGAATGGGCTTCTAGGCCCTAAACTGTATAGTCCCTTCAACTCAACGTCTCAACGTGATCTTTAAGTTTGTCTTCATATTTGTAAAGGGAATTTGAACGAACGTAAAGAATCTGCTACGTCAAAATTGAAGAAATAGATATTACTCCGTAGTATATTACATCGTTGAGATGAAAAGGACAGCGTCGTGCATCAGATGGTCACTTGATCAGACAAAAAATATCGTGTTCTTGGTGAATTTTCGTACTCCGTATATTCTTTAACTTATAGAAAACCTCCCTTGATTTTTTCGTATATCAGTGCTTTAAGTTCTCCAATTTTAGTGTCACACACTTATATGTCCGACTGCCTTGGGACACTGCTGATAGCTGAAATTGATGTAGAAGGAGTTGCGAAAAGGATTCAGTGCACGCTCTGGGACTCTGCGTGCTGACAGAGTGACAGTGCTACAAAGTTAACCAAGTCAGTGCTCTGTGATCTTTGAGAAACAGGTACGATGGCCTTTTTATGTTTCGGAGGAGAAACTGAAGAGTTAGATATCGAGAGCATGAGTCAGTTGTTGGATGTTTTGCGCAGCTCACAATAATTCTGAGCCCAAGTTTACGACTTCATTGAATATACTGTACAGTAAGATATAAGCAGTTGAATGCACTTTGATCTTCGAAGGTCTTGTTTCGGATCAATTGATGTGATGATACTGATAAGTTTCTCGGATTTCAGCAACTATGTTCAAAACCATGCTTCATCCTAGACAATTTTGTTGATCAGAGTATCAGACAGGGGCCAAGCAAACCGAAATCCAAAGCCCTGTATCTAGTTGCTAATAAGTGGTGCTCTCGGCCTGTCGGAGTGACTGGTATTCTGCAAGGTATGTCCAATTTAAAACATCGTAACCAACTACGATGACAAATTCACTTTTAGCAGTGCATTACTCTGATCTAGCCGAATGTACTCTACTTCAACCTAAAATTGCAGATGTAAATTACTTACTTTCGGAATACATCAAAAAATATACGGACTTAGTCGTCAACAAAGCTAGCAGAAGAGTAAGGCTACATACATGATACATCTAACCTTCGA
Organism: Gypsophila paniculata; assembly: GCA_032274805.1. NCBI lineage: Eukaryota > Viridiplantae > Streptophyta > Magnoliopsida > Caryophyllales > Caryophyllaceae > Gypsophila > Gypsophila paniculata. The sequence continues at coordinate 4,557 of JAUEKU010180361.1, read as the reverse complement.
TAGCCTCATCCCTAGTATATGTTGCTTAAGGTTTCAGGAAAAGACGATCGTACCAAGTATTATGTGCATAACATTCCTCTATTTGTTTTCATGTCTTAAAACTTTTATAGTGTGAAACAGTTTTACAGGAAACTAACTCTCAACTCAGGCAGCTACTTGAGTTATCATTTGACGATAAAACTTTTCGTCTCACAAAATCATGGCAAGATTTGTTTCATGAGATTAATAGAGACAAGAGACAATTGGTAAAATGTAAGTAATACTATGGTCCTATATTCTCAACTATACCCCAACATACTTCTTAAAATAAGAGTCACCAACTAAAAAATAGTACCAAAATGCAATGATCAGGAGCTCCTAATTTATGCTCCTTGTTCCAGGCTTTAATTCCCTTTTTTTTTCCTTTCTCGTTAGGTGAGCTACTTGGGTCCCCCCTTCTCCACCATTCCCTCCCTCTTTTCAAGATTCTTGTCTAATCATCCTTTTCAAATTTTGAAAGACGGTTTCATTATAACTTATTGCTGAATCAACAACGTAACTAATCGACGCAATTACGGGTATTACATAAGGAAAATACACAAATTCTCATATGAATTTGTGACTAAAATGTAATCAATACAATGCTTATTGTTAGTATGATTGAGTAAATTATAACCGTCTATAAACTTTTTAAAGAAGTCACATTTTACTAACACAATGGTCACAATAAGAATTGTAATAGTCACTTTTTAACTGCAAACAGACCGTCGTACGTATAGAGCAGTGTTGTAGAAAGTTACTCCTTTATACACATGAAGCAATTTGTTCTACTAAGAGTAATCCAAATACTATGTTCCATAAATGGCAGTACTATGAAATTGACTGCACGAACTTTTGGACCACTTGCCATCTAAGATCATTATTTTTGATTTGGTAAAAATGTGAGTTTTGGAGCTGACAAAAGCTAACTCGACCTTGACTGAAGTCGATTAGAGGCAACGATGAAAGTTTAAAATCAGGCGTAACTGAAAATTCAATCTCGGAAAATACAGCCTCAAAACACAAACGTGTCAACCTCCAAAACATTGATAAATTGGCCGCACAAGATTCAATCGAATAGACCGTAGCAATATTACAATCATCGCCAAAGAGTAGATCTAGACAATCAAACATGCCCTTCAATTCAAGACACCAGATGAGATGACATATAGCAGCACTACAACATTGTACATTTTGTACCATTATACCTTACGTTACTTTGACACTTCACTTTGATATCGTGTTTCATATCTGACATTCAAACACCTTGACATCTATACGACACTTCGACACTCCATTTCAGACTAAAAACATACAAGTTTTCACAAAATGGACGAGTCTGACACTCCTGCGCTGTGTCATGTCCCAGTTCCGACACTTATAGCTGAATCTGAGTAACGTAGATACTTATACCCAGTAATATTATATGCAATTTTGGATCAAAAGAGGGAATATTCATGAATCCCAATTAAAATAAAATAAAAAAACACAGAAAATTAAGATCATTGTATAATTGTTCTAGTAGCTGTTTTAAGTGCTAATACTAGGAGACCCCAAAATCAAAGGCGAAGACGGAGTTACAGGATGATTCCTTTCGCTACACTTACTTGCAGAAGCGGTCGTGTTAACAAAAGGCGAAGACGATGAAGAAGATGATGAATTCGATGATGCTGTAAACTTCTTTGAAGTACTACTGCTCTCAACTTTCTTGTCCCCTTCAACAGTCTTCTGTTCTTTCCTTTGTTGCTGGATTTTTGTCGTCGTTACACTTGCAGGAATCATACAATTGCACAGAAACCCTGCCACACATTCGTACCAAAATCGACTGTTAAGTCTGATATTCCGCGTCTTAGAGTCTGTTTCCAGATGACCCAAAACGTATTTAGCCAAATTTAGACTGTTGACGTTATAAATTGCATACGACTAAATAGCATGTCGTAATGACAGTACGAAATATTTGCCAGGGAGAATGAAATTACCGATTCTAGCGAGACGATTAACCCAGCTGGGAATCGGGTTACCCGAGAGTCGAATGCAGGCATCATTACAGAAGTGATTACAGTTTTTAGTAATGAGATTATAAGCATTTCCTCTGTATTCTTTTGCTAATTCTTCCATAACTTTCTTAACTTCTTCAGCACTTAGCTCTGTCCAACCTACCAAAATCGATTTCCGGAACATAAATCCCTGGCATTGCTTAGGCTCCCCTTCGAAAATCCCTGTCGACGGGTACTCGTGTGCTCCAAATGCGTACTCCACGCCGTGAACTGAAACAATAAGAATAACTGGTCAATCTTCGATATAATACTGTAAGTTGCGCTGTTTGAGTGAAATGGAGGGAGTAACATAACACGGTCACGTACCTTGGACTCCAGAGTGGTAGACACCTAGGCCGAACCAATAAGCGTAACCATTAATTGGGGTGATATCGTAGACATTGAGGTAAACAGGAATCGAACCCCCGACATCGACACAAGAGGTCCTCCTACACAACATTATATCTTACTATCATAACTCTCTCATTTATATATTTTTTGTATAATGTATGTTACACTATGTGTTATATACTTAAATCACATTGAGGTGTACTCGTGTTAAAATGAGCTAACATAGGGGATTCATAGAATCATACGTAAGACGACACGATAAAAAAAAAATATAAATGTTCAGGTGGTTACCGATAAAAAATGGTAAAAGTTTTCGGGTTTGTAATTTTGAGAAAATGGGGATCTAATAGGGAACAATTGGGTGAAATTGAGCATAGATGGGAGTGTACACCATGTTAGGTTAATATTATTAAAAAAATCAAGGTTTTTTTTTTTTAATTCAAAAAACATAAAAAAAATGAAGGGTATTTTTGGGTGGATAAAATAATTGGATCTATGGGATAATATTAAATTGATAAAATGGGGCAAAAAAGAGGTATCAAATGAGGGTAAAAGGGGGTTGGTCAGCTTTGTTAGCTGTCTTAATCTTGATTTTAATTAAGAATTTTGAAGTGCAATTTTGCATTCTTTTGGGAGTAAGTAACGTACATTCATTATGGTGCTTAGTGGGGTATGTTATTATGATATTAATTGAATTAGAGGCGATTAAATGCAGGTACCAGTGTAATTTATCATTAATTTGTGATTATCATCGTGGAATACGTTAATGATAGAGGTGGTCAAGAGCTGGGTTGAGACAACTCGGCCCGTTGAAGGGGCCATGCCTAGTTTGTTCGACCCGAGCCTGACCCTTTGAAGTATAGGATAGGCCGAGTTGGCTAAAACTTGGCTCATGCTCGACTCGTTAGTTATGAAAAATAGAAAATAACGCAAACGCAGTAAGGATCTGTCAAATCATTAAATCTCGACTTGGGCCTGACTCGTCTTAGACAAGGACCGGACTGAGCCTCTCAATTTAAGCCAGATGGGCGGGGTCGGGCAGGCCAGTCTTGTTGGCCAGCTCTAATTTGTGGGTTGACTATAGATTAGTAGGTAAATTCTTGTAAACAATACGAGTATCTTGTTAAATTTGCTTTTTCACCTTGTCGAATCGATAATGTTTTAATGAATTATCCGGCCCGTTAACAATATTTTTGTACGGAAAGTGATGGTTATAGCATGATTGCATGAATGTGTGAAGAGTGTAGCAATGTAGCATCAAATTTGGCTTTAGTCCGCTTCATGACTTTATAGATACAAACAACCAGCCTACTCTAGGAATTGATAATAATGTTAACTAACTATTTGATAGGCAGCTATTTTACTGTTTCACCAACTTTTATTGGATTATTTTTTTATCGAAATTATTAGACTATCGTATATGGGAGGGTGTGTAAGGACATTTTAGCCATTACCAATTGCATTGTTTTTGGGGTTGGAAACCCCTTCGACTTATGAAGCGAACTCTCATTCTTCCTTGTGGGAGCAGTTCAGACCCAATGCATAAATCGAACACATATATATCCCGTCGATTTCACATTTCATATGAACAAAAATTGCTTATCGACATCGGCCAGAACAAAATGAGTAATCAAAATCAAATTAAATGTATGGGGCAGATATGCATTTGTATGTGTCGTGTCAGTCGTGTGTCATAGTGTTGGGTGAATGATCGATATTTGGACATAACTATTATTTGATGACCGGAAACAAATGGAGAAACGAGATCGTCAAATGTAGCATATTTTAGTGAATTTGATGGCAATAATATTTCCAAGCATCTTCATGTTTTTTCATACACCACTAGGCACTATCACTAAAACGACTATATTAAAATGAGAGCATTTTTCTGCTAAAATACCAGTAACTGGATAATATGTTCGATACATTTTTCATAGTAAACTATTTGTACACGACCAATTTGGGTCAACACAAGGGCGTCCCTTAGCGGCTCAACCTGCTAATTGGAGACTCGAGTAATGTTATTGTTGTCGACCTTGTCGTAGCCATGAATCATGATGGCATAGTATCTCAAGATTGCCTATATTTGAATCATAGAATTATTCTTGGGTACACAGGGAGGACGGTACTATTCCGTCCTCCCCACACTCAA
>JAUEKU010180350.1:0-10396 GCA_032274805.1 Gypsophila paniculata | reverse complement strand
ACATCTAATTATCAATAAGGATAATACTAGTAGACCCACCATACTATCATTGTCTTGTACTAAAAACGACTCAAACATATTATATGAGACACAGTGAAAAGTAACTGTTAGATTGTGACTTGAATTTAACGGTTTGATTAGGGCTTTCATAATTCTGTCTGGGCTAGGGTTTCTATTTGGGCCTTTCTAGGTTTTCTGTATTAGTCTTAGAGAGTATTATATAAACTCTCCAAGGCTCACCCTAGCAGTTATGCATATCATAACAATTTTGAATCTGTAATCTGAAATCTCTGTAACTCCTTGATCAATAAAACTCTCCTCCCTTCTGCCTGTGGACGTAGCTAACACACCGTTAGTGAACCACGTAAATCTGTGTGCTGTTTCTTTGCATTTACTCTTATCTTTCTTGCTTATGTTATAACAGTAACAAAATTGTTCTCCAAAAGTTACTCCAGTATATTTCAAAAGTAATTATATTGTATATGAAACGTAAGTCCATGGACGAATCCAGGAGCAATATGTTACCAGGCCGAAATATAAATGTTATAACTTTGGGTTTGAGAGAAAAAAAATTCAATTAATTTATTTCGTTCATATTGATTTTTATTAAGATTGGTTTGCAAGTTATATCGTTTTACAAAATGATAGTACAAAAATATTTGTTTCAATAAATCAAATACTATATGTATTTGAAGAAACTATTGAATATTATTGACATTGTTTCCTTAATATTGTTTTACACTATTTTTTAAATATTACAATGATAAGCTATAAGCCGTCAAATAACAAACAAAAAATTTTCATTCATTACATAAGTAAAAGTAATAATCTTAGAAAAACTAATATACCATGTATTGTAAGTGCAAGCAAAAAATAACCACTAAAAACAAGAGATGAATTTTTGAGCAAAACATGAAAGGAATTAAAGTTGCTTGAAATTTAAAAAGAAAAATGCAGTTAAAAAAAAATGTCATTCTATTGTAAGATCATCTCGTGCGTGAGACGGCCAACAGAATGTGCCGGCAGCTCATTTAATGTGTTATTCTATTGGTCGTCACACGCAAAAGAGTGTTATTTTAGAATTTGTCAAAAAATTACAAAACAAATTCTGGTTCCTTGGCATTGAACTTCCGACCTTAGTATTGAAATCCTCCCACGAAAGAAATGAACCAACACTACTACCTTAGTTTCCTATATTACTTCATAGAGTACAAATATTTATCCAAAAACCCACAAAAGTCACGGCCCATTCGGCCTACTCTTGGCTTTGCCATTGAACGTAATCATCAATATACTAAAAAAGAAAACAGTGTTGAAAAATAAATTTATGCGTCATCGATTAACCGTAGCACGAAAAAATTGCTAGCCTTACAAAAACCACTAGCCAGAGTATTTAAATGATCGTGAGGTGAAATCATCGGAATCTAGTTAATCTAATAGCAAAGTTGTAGTAAGGGTGGTGATTCTTGAGAAAAGGGTGAGGTGTATGATACTTAAGGTGATGATATATTATTTATTTGAGAGTGTATCAAACTAAGGTGAGGAAATTAATGACGTCTTATTATATGAGGCGGACTCACCGTAAAAATAGGCAAAACTAAATAATTATTAAAAGCGAATGGCTATGTCATTTGGATTTACTTTTATTAATGCTCAATGTGTGTTATAAAACGGTCTTATACTCCTATATAAGATATTCTCTTTTAAGAATTAACGAAAATTGTTTAATGATTTGGGATTTGTAATACTCTCATCGTCTCGCTCATTTGTTTACCTTTTCTTTTTTAGAAATTTCTATTGTACTAATTGACTAATTTGTCCTTATATCTTCCCACACAATCAAATTCACTTGTGTAGTACTAACTGAGGGTATATTTGTATTTTATCGAATTTTCATGTTCTTTGTGCTAAAATTAAAGGTATACAAATTAGCAAAACAGAGAGTATAACAAATCCATGAAATATAAGATTCTATTAATCAAGATGAAATAAAAATTAATGAAAAAGCGTGATTTTCAATCTTTAAAGACCATCATAAGATCTTATTCGTATATACAATTAGACTAACAATTTTTTCAATCATTGAGTGTTATTTCTAAAAGACGAGCATAATATAGGGAGTATATTACGATTATCAAACTACATTATTATAATCTAACTATAATGTCAATTTATATGAATGGTAATATTTCGAATAATCATTCATGTTATTAAGATATTACTAACTAATAAAATTATTATCAATAGAAAAATATAATGAAATTGATATTATTGAAAAAAGATACTCCCTTCATACCACTTTGTTCATCCCACTGTCCATTTTGGGACAATCAACAATATTCTACCCATTTTATTATTTCCTTTTTTGTCCTAAAAATTTACCTTTATTACCCTTATAATATCCACTTGTGTGTACATTTATTAGTAAAATATTGTTACTTTATGAAAAATATACCCACTTGTGTGTACTTATATTAGTAAATTACTCTTTTCTTAAGACTTGTGCCTATATGAAATGGGATGAACAAAGTGGTGTGGAGGGAATTAATAATACCAAAACTAAAATTAATAATTAAGATAATCAGTGACGGTAGAACTATTAGACTAATGATATATACATGAGGGCTTTAATTTTAATTAAACTAGGTTTAACATTAAAATTTAAATCTATTTTTTAATGTATGCCAAAGAATATGATTGTAACAACCTAGTTTTTAGTAACTTTAATTATCTAAGGCGGAAATTTAATTAAGTCTAAACCAGCTTTATTAAATATATTACAAACCCAAATTTATATATATTGTAATTACCGAGTCGTATGCATGTCACGACTTACAAGTACTGTAATGTAGAGTTTTTAATTATTACATCTCTCAACTGTAATTAAAACAGAAAATATTAGAACAGTAAAACAGCGCCCCCTCTGGTATTCTGCGTAAGTCGTGGGGTAACCTGCAAAAACTGAAAAATGGCGCACCACTTAGCGGGCAATGACTAGCTATGTTCTCACATATACCTCTAAACCAAGTATTTTGGTTGATCATTATACGTTATAGATAAAATAATCATGAAATATAATTAAACGTGTTAAAGCATACATAAGCATACATAGCATACATAATTCATACTTAACACATAGAAGTATAGACCGAATATAACACATAATTGATGTAATAACTGAAGTCTTACAGCACATAGTTCATACAGAACATAACAAACAACATGTGATTTTCATACTTACATATAGCATATAAAACTGATCATATCATATCCACATGTTCCTAATTATCTGAAATTAAAGCATACATGCGACAATTCAGAAATTTGTAGTCGTATAATTTTATAAACGTTTTCAAATTGATCGTATAACAAACAGAGCTCACAAGTTTGACTACCGAGTAAACATTCTTACTACAAAGACTTGCATCTCGTAATTGCAGTAGGAGCATTTACTCGACTTGTTAACCACGCAAAATACCACCCCCTAGTATTCGAAATGATTCGAACTTCTAATATAATCTCGTCAACCGATTTGTACGCAGGTTAATTCAGAGCGAAAAGCTAGCGCCGCGCCCAAAAGAATGAAGCATCACAAGGAGACGTGCCAATGGAATGACTAAGAAATATAATGCCATTGGCGGCCCTGATGCCAAAAACATAATAAGGAAATTAGACCTTTGTCTATGTATGCATACAACTCTGTTTATTGTAAGACGAGCACCGCTAATTGATGAACATAATACTCATAAACAACACGACTATTACCTAACGACAGTCCCACTAAGAGTTGGCATGTTGTTTATCTTATACTCCCTCTGTCCCGGTCATTTGTTAACACTTTCCATTTATGGGTGTACAAGTCAATTGTTAACACTTTCTATATTTGGTAACTTTATTTGAGCAAAAAACTATTATACCCCTATTTTTACCTAGTTTACAACTCATTTGACCCCACCATATATACTCTCTGTTACTTTCAACAATAAAATATGTTTTAATACAAGGGGCAAATTAGACATTTTATCAATTACCTTATTTTATGTGCAAAAATCAAGTGTTAACATTTGACCGAGACGGAGGGAGTACAACTTAGGCGGTGTGCAAATGCACAAGGGCTTGACGGGATACTAAGCAATAAAGCTGTCAGCTCAACCGCACTATCCAGAATAAGAACCGCGATAGTGGTGTTCGAATAAGACTATCTTAAACCCACTTCACTCGATATGACGGTCTCATAGAAGAGGTCCAAGCTAATTCTTCTGATTAGTTCATTTACATTATTTCATATCATATTATATACTTTCTTACTTACAACGTCAAACGTGATTATGATAAAGTGTATTTGAGAACATAAGTGTTTTATTAATGTCGGGTTTGATTATTAAAGTTTTGAATTTTAATTTTAATTATGTATGTCCAACATTATTTCTAAGTTCCATTACTCAAGAAAGAAAATATCTATACTTATATAATTTCTACTACTTAGTACTGTAATTTTTTTATACTTAGAAAATTTTCATATTTAGTCTTTTTTTTTGTACTTAGTTATTTTTCAAGTCTTTTAGTACTTAGTTTTTATTTAGATTTTGAGACTTATTTTCTTTCACAAGTTTCGTTTGGAATGACTTTTGTTGACTTTATGATTTGGGACGTAACTTGTTTGACAAGTTCGTCTAAGTTTTATAATGAGTGGTTTCTATGTTTTTTTGGACGTAACTTATCCAACAAGTTTTGTCCTATTTTTAATATTCACTTTCAGAGATTTCGGGACGTCACTTATTCAACAAGTTTCGTCCAAATTTTATTATTAATAGCTTTAAAACTTTTGGGACGTAACTTTTTCGACAAGTTTCGGCCTGGTTTACTATTCACATTTTCGAGACGTAACTTGTTCAGCAAGTTCGTCCAATTTCATAGTTTATAATTTGTAAATTTTGAGACGTAACTTGTTCGAAAAAATTTTGTCCTTTATAGGTCACGTCTTTGTCGAATTGCCAAGGTTGTCCTTAGAGAATGTGACATGCATCCATTGGAATAACGTCCCATAAAAGTTTGTTGTCATAAGGCCCTATCGTGAAACAAACTCGAACTTGCTTAGACACCTTCATTTTACTCCTGTCGTCGAGCCAGTGCAAGGTATACGGTTTAGGTTGGGTCGTAGTGACTAACGCTAGCTTCTCGACCATCTCTGAGGAGGCAACGTTTGTACAACTTTCACCATCCATAATTACGCAACACCATTTGTCATTAACTTGGCATTTGATGTAGAATTTTTGATCTTGTTGCTCGGTCATGATGGGTTCCGTGACTTCCGTTTTTACTTGCAAGTTGCGACGTAGAACAAGGCCGTGTCATTTATGGGAACGTCGTGTGATAAGGTTTCTTCATTCTCCTCTTTTTTTTTTCGTTAGTAATGAATATTCCCTCTTCTTCGATTGCTTATCATAAAGCTCGTCTCGATAAGCTATGGCCTCTCTTAAGGTGACGATCTTCTTATTTGGATAAAAGCTTTGAAAGTGTGTCCAATGGCATTTAAAGTATCAAACTTTGGACAAACTTCGTTCCTTGAGATTGACCACTTGCTCGTACTAGTCGCGGGTTTCAATGATGTGGTTGAACTAGGGCTCTTTGTCTTGAGTCCCTCCGGTCTACCCCGCGGATCAAGTCGTCTTCAGGATGTTACTCGTTACAGGAGTTTGGTCTTGAGTTGCCTCTCTAGCTTAAGGCATAATTTGCACAACATGTCGAAGGATGTATAAGGGTGTAAGTCGAAAATGGAGGCAATGTTTCGATTTAAACCTCTGCAAAAAAAAATAAATAAATAAAAAAAACCATCTTTTGTTCTTCCTATTCTTCGACCTCACACATCATAATAAGTTTTTCGAACTCCATGAATAAAAAAAGCCATCTTTTGTTACTTCCTTGGACTAATGCCGCAACTTTGCGATATAAATTAATTTTGTGATTCTTTGGGACATAACGTTTGCGTAATTTGCGCTTAAGCAATTCTCATGACCCGATTTTCTCTTTGCCATCTCGAGCGCGCTCGGCTTTCAAATTCTCAAACAAAAGTGATGAGTTTCTACTCAACTTCAAGATGGCATATTTACACCGCTTCTCATGGGGTAGTCCAATCCTCTAGATCCGCTTCGCCTTTGAACTCAAGGATTTGGTGATCTTAAACTCGTCTAACTGTCTTGGTAGGTCACGCCTAAGACCGAACCGACCACCTCCTTCTGAGATGTTGCGTCGCATGTCCTGTAGTCTTTGTAGTAAATTTTCCTCGTCGAAAATCCCCATGAATGGTATAGGATCAAGAGCCGAAGCTCAGATACCATTAATGATTCGAGTATGGAAGCAAATAAACTTTTAAGTTTTAAGGTGATATGATCGTTTAATAAACCTATTTTCTTAAGGGAAAATTCCCATGATGACCCTGAGGTTTGGCTTAATTCCCGTAGTGTCCTTTTTTTAAGTTTGTGCCCAAAATATCCATGAGATTTGATAAAATATCTTGTCGTGCCCAAACCGTTAAGTTTTTAGGTAACGGTGATTTGCTTTTATTTCATAGTTATTGTTGATTGCACAAAATGCTCTCGAGGTTTGCATATTGTGCACAAAATGCCCCTAATGTTTGACACTTGTGCACAAAATGCCCCTAAGGTTTGGCACATGTGCACAATATTGTGCACCTTTGAAATCCAACGGCTATAAAGAAACTAGCCGTAATCTCTTTTAAATATCCAAGGTCTTATGATTGAATTACGTAAAGAGTAGACTACTTAATTTAGGAATAATAGTCCCGACGAGGATAATTTTGGGTTTAGAATGAACATTTTCCATTTTTGGATTTAGGGTTTTTAGGGATAATTAATTAGGGGGAAGGGGAAATGTTTGAGTTCGTGAAATGAAGGGGATAAATGTTTAGGGTATATGAAGTTATTAGGGAGCTATTGTTGGAAATAAACCCATGGTTTTTTTAAGGGGGACGATATTGACGATTTACTAGACGACAACAACGATTTTAATTAAAACAAATAAAATAAATAAAATAAATACTTTTGCAAATAAAAAAAATAAATAAATAATCGAAAAGGTCATCTCGAATGGCGGTATTTAACAAAAGTACGGGGCGTTTTACACACTCAATGTCATTTAGCTAATCATTATTCACCTAATATATCATCAAGGAATCAACACTAACACCGTTATAACGGAACTCCAAAAAAAGGACACGCTGGCCATTTTGTCAAACCTCAGGGGTATTTCAGGCACAAACTTAAAAAAAGGGACACCACGAGAATTAAGCCAAACCTCAAGGTCACCATGAAAAATTTCCGTTTTTTTAATCCGACGGATAAAATTTTAATTTTCTTTAAAGGGTCAGTACCTTTAGTCAAAGGGTTAATATTGTTTTTTTTGTTCGGATAATCATTATAATGTTTTGGCTTCACAATTAACAAAAAAGTGCTTATTTTCTAAAAAAGATATTAATTTTATTAGTAATTTTTATTTTTCGTCATTTAATTTTAAAAATTCATAACAATAAACAAATCAAATTTAATAAAATTATATTGAGTCAAAATTTTTTCATTGTACCACATTAAAATTAAAATTAATGAAAGGAAATGAAATCTTATTTTTTAAAGAAAAATTATGATAAAAATATGAATAATTTCATTTTCGGTTGATCGTTAAGTGAAAATTCCAAACAAAACCAATTTGTTGACAGTTTACTTTCTCGGTTCGATTCACCAAACTATTTACTTTCAATGTTTTGCTTAATCGAACCATTAAAGCATGTGATATTTGATTTTTTTGGGTTTCGTTTAATGGTTCAGTTTTCATTTACACCTAAGCTATACTTGTGTCACTCATAAAATATTAAAGAGTTATTCATTGAAATTAAGAAATACGCTGCAATAGAGATTCCAATGGAACGAGTGTAATAGAAACAAAAATTTAGGTTGTGGAATAGAATTATTTAAACTGTCTTTAATAGTTGATTTTTTTATTATATATAAATATTTAACAATTATAGTTAAACATTTTTGTGAAATAAACTTAAATGTTTGGTTATTTTTGTTAAACATTGGTTGAGTTAGTTTTAGATAATAAAGCAAACATAGAGTTTTTTTTTTGGTTAAATTTGACTTATATTAAGGGTTTCGTGGATCTCTATAGTATAAAACAGGATATATTTTGTTCTATAAAGTATCACATCTTGTTCTATAAAGTATCACAAGTCTTAAACCTCCTATCTCTTCTGTAATACCCGAGATTTTTGGTTATCTATTTATAGTTGTTACTATTTATAGTAATTGCGTTATTAGGAACTAAAGTTATTGTTGATTCATTCTTAGAACTAAAGTGATAGTGGCTCAAGTGAGCTCATGTATATTCGGATTAGTACGTACGTTTATAAGGATTAGCGTTATGCGTTACGTAAAATTATACTTATTTTAAACTACTCAACCAAATACATTTTTATTATAAATATTTCAAGGAGTAATTTAAGATAAAAATAAGAGAACAATTCATTTGGTATACACCATATCACACGTATGATATATAGATGTTTGGGGATTATTTGTTCATTCTTTTAATTGAATCACTTTGATATTTAATAAATTCTAGTTTGTACCTTTTAAGTATATTTATTAGAATCTTTTTATTTTAGTGAACCATTGAGTAAAAATAAGAGAACAAATTAATTGTGCATGGTTGTAATTTCACACGCCTAATGCACTACAATTTCCATGCATGGTTTTTATTCATGTTCACATTATATTCAACTCATATAATAATTATTTTCATGATATTAATTTATATAAATATATATTCAAATTTATTTATTTTATATATTTATTTTATGGAGACCATTAAATAAAAACAAGTGACAAAATTAATATACATACATTCATTTTACACGCTACGTCTATTCTCATCCTACCAACTTTTATTCAAACTTTGTAATTATTGATTTGGCACAAATAATTTGCTTAATAAATCTGATTTTTATATCCTCCATATGCATTTTAAAACCTCCTTCAAATAACCATTAAATGAGAACAAAGAATGAGGAGATATACATCCCACATTCTTATGTATATGCCGGTTTGGTGTGTGTGGTTGGTGAGATTTATTTCTCACCAACCTTTGCCTATAAATACAATCCATTCTCATTCTCATTTCCTCTTTGCAAAATCAAAAATATTTTTCTAAGAAAACTCTGTCAAAAACTCACAAAAACTTGGAGAAAATCACCTCCCAAATCCGAGACATTCATAAGGGTTTTCAAGTCGGTTTTTCATTTGAAGACGGGTTTTCTTGGAGGATCATAATATAAATTATTCTTAATTCTAAGTATGTTTTATAACACTCTATCTACTATTTTAAAAAGTATTTTATATCATATAGAAAGCATGCATAAATTAGAAACAACATTGAAAACAAGTTCACTAACATAAAGGAATTATGTATGTTGTATGAATCTGATTTTATAGATAGTATAAATGGACGAATTTTTATGAAATGAAAATATGTAATGATTTATATTAGTTCTTATTATGAGTATAAAAATTAGGAATGAAAATTAAAATCGCATTATAATTATTTCAGATTTTATAAAGTTGATAACAAATCTGTCTTTCTGTATACTCTATTTTCCAGTATGTTTGTCGACTGTTTTCTCTAAATATTTGTACACAACTCGACCTTGGTCACTAAATACAAGTTTTAGAGCTATGAGTCTAGTATATAGCCTATCAATCGATTCACCTAATTCATTATGGTTTATTTTCAAGAATGTTTCTCGTAAAACTGCTCAGAATGAACATTGTCAGAAGACCTGTAATATTTTGTATTTTAGTAAATAACTTAGAGACTTCCACTGAACTTTATTTTTGACATGAACATTCCTTAGGATGTCTAGTATGAGCACAAAAATCTCGAAGGTCAGAAGTTGAGTTTAAGGGGTCGAAAAATATTTAATTTCCGACACTGCACAATCTGTCCAAAGTCAGAAATGACTAATGAATGAAAATGAAAGATTTATAATTACAATTTCGGCTTTGCATCAATTTGAAATATACCTACTGTATGTATAAGACCTTAGGAGACCTCTGGTCATGAATTATAAATAAGGTTTGATTAAATATATATAATAACAAAATAAAAACGTAAGGTGCATTGCATATAAATTAGGTATATATTATATGGCATTCATCATGGCTTTAGGATTAAGGACTTATATTAATACTAGGATATTATCGTGTTATGTAGAATCCGACTTCGTTGAGGCGCCTTTCTACTTTTATATAGGAGCTTACGTAAGGAAAGAACGAGACAAGGTAAAGTAGAACTCTTTTCGTGAATGGTTTGAATTATTCAATGC
>JAUEKU010180339.1:0-10397 GCA_032274805.1 Gypsophila paniculata | reverse complement strand
TGTCTCTTAATTTTAAGGGCAATTACAATTTTTCTGTTAGTTTTATGTGATTGCCCCCGGCTTTCTACCCGATTGCAACTTGATAATTTAATGAGCAGAAAAGAGTTGTTTTGTTTTTGACATCCATGGTTGAAGTATTTGTAATCTAACTAAAACTAGCCGTCTTTGCTAGAAGAACACTCGACATCTTACCTCTATATCTCGAAGTTTCCTAAGGTATCGATAGTTCTTTTGGACTTTTTAAAGTAAATTTGAATAGAATTGAACTTATTTGTATTTAACTTAACTAAATTAAAGTAAGAACAAAACTATTTGGGAAGAGCTAAATTGAATTGAGGTTGATTTGAACTGAATTGAATTATTAAGTCGAAAAGCACGGGATACATGTGTCACGAATCTCTAACAAACATGAGTTATGTGTATGATCACAAATGCTTATATGAGACCGTCGTACGCGTACGACGGTCTCTTTCGTGATAAAAAGTACCTATTTTGAGGATTAAAGTACCTATTTTAAGGCTTAAAGTGACAAATTTTAGAGATGTTAAAGTGGTCACCTTAATCCTTAAAGTAGTTATCTTAACCCTTAAAGTAGTAGGTACTTTTTTGTCACGAAGAGGCCGTCGTACGCGTAACGGTCGCACACAAGACTTACTCACGTACGATAGATTGTTTGCGACTAAAATATGATAATTATAATGATTACTAGGTTAAACTTTTGTGCAATGCACGAGTTCAAAAGTTCAAAATTTTCTTCAAAAAATTATACTTATAAGGAATATAGATTTTAATCTATGTATATTGATTATGTTCATTTAGAAAATAAAAATCACAAATATAATAATAATATAATAATAGTATTATACTCAATATTAAAGTAGTGTGTGAAAAGATACGTTAATTCCCTATTTTTACTCTTATTGAACACGGTTTAATAGTTAATCACTTAATCTCATCCATATTTGACTTATAACACCAAATATAAAATTTATTTGTTTTATATTTTGTCTGTCCCTTATCGTATGAGACACACTCAAAAGTAATTATTTTATTTTTCAAAAGTAAACTGAATTGTTAAATTGAAAAATAACTCTATTGTACTTCAAAAGTAATTATACCGTGTTTGAAAAGTAATTACTTAATTAAACTCCAATCTTATACTCCGTATATGGTTCCACAAAACGTCGACTTTGACTTGATTACTCCCTCCATTCAAGTCCAAACACATTATTCGGCTTTATCACACACAATTTTTAAATTAAATATCGTTAATTTTGTATTCTAAAAAAATATAAAAAGTTTGATAATTATTATTGTAATTCTAGAGACGAATCTAGCAAGATCCCACATGACTATATTACTCTTATAGATTGTCAAGAATAATCGGATTTCTCTTAAGTTGTGAATAGTGAATGATGGGTTTTGTCTTGAATGGAGGGAGTAGTTATTATGGGTTGCATATTGAGCTCCACAATCTTTATAGCGAAACTATTTTGTGCTACAAGACATTCTCCTTAAGAAAAAAGCACATTTTAATTAAAATAACTATATTGTATTTGAAAGTTTCACTAGTAGGTCTGATAATTAGGAGAGAGAAGCAAATTAGAAATTAGGGGGAGGTATTTTTTTGATGACATGACATTATTAATTGTGTCTCATACGGTGAGGCAGCCTCACTGTAGAATTGCTCTACAAAAATATAAGAATATATTTCCTAGATAGATTAAAAAGTAGATAAAGTTTTAGTTGTGATTTTAAAAATTTATTATTTTGTAGGAGATAAAAAAAAATATGATAAAAATATATAAGAATTTGTTTTCATAAATAATAAATAAGTGAGAAATCATTTTGGAGGGAAAATTTTTAATGTGGAGGTGACATGTGACATAATAAAAGTGTCTTTTAGTATATAGGAGGATTAAAAATTTTGCTTATAGAAAAAACATGTATGTAATAAAATGATTAATATAATTTTCGTGATTACATATTCTTGGTAAATATATGAATTTTGTAATGCTCAAGTAGTTACATTTATATGAATAACTGATGTTACTAATTATAATTTTCATGACAAGTCTAACACTACATTTTAATATTACTATGAATTATTAAAAGTATTATTTATTACACCAAATATTATCTTAAAATAAATATCTATTAAAAACGCATATTTTGCGCGGGGCTAAACTAATTACTATAATAAACAAAACAATAATTTCATGAACCTTTTTACCCTTTTCCATCTCCTTATGAGTTTTTGTTGAAAATTAATAACAAAAAATGAAGTCGATCAATAGTCATATTCACATCATCTTGATCTATTATCAATTAGTATCTTTAATTAATAAGATAAAAAAAGTGAGCAATGAAAGAAATATAGAACAAACTATTGAAATTACTTCAACATAACTATTAGATCAATATTACCTCAACAATCATGCCTCGTTTTTGTGATTTGTGGTATTTAACCCTACAACACATATTAAATTAAGTTAATGTGTGTGTGTTAAAGTACAAACAATACAAAACAAAATACAGTGAGGCGTTATATATACTTTTCTAAAGGAAATTATGTCCCCACTATAAGAGACAATTCCTTTGAGATATAACACTGATAATGATAAGCCTTTCAATATATCAGAAATTTAGGGATTGATTATTGTTTTGGTTAATTTCTAATGCAGAGATGTGAGTATTTATAATCACTGAAGAGCCACCACCGAATGGACACTACTCTTCAATATACGGGAACATTGTTTTAATTCATAAAGTTGCAAAAACCACAGCCCACAATGTATTGGGCTAAGTGCCACTATCTAGATTTGATAATATTCAAAATTTCAAAGCAGTGGCGGACCCAAGATTTTCACTCTGGGGGCACTTTTTTTAACTGAAGATAATAAAAGACGATATACAAGGTTGTTTGGAATAATCGAACATCATATAAAACACCATAATTTTAATTCATCAATTTTAAACGAAAACGAGTGTCATATATACACACGCAATCCAGTTTACGTAATAAATCTTATTTGCATTTTATGTAAAGTTAATATTAAGGAATTAAATTAATTAGATTTGATAGAGTGAGACCATACAAAAACATTTTTGAGCTTTAAACTATTAAATTTGACAAATTACATGATACGGATTATAAAAATACACTTAATTAATGACCTAATAAATTTCTAGAAATTTTTCAAAATTGAGGAAAAAAATACTTGTACTTTGAATCAATACAAAAAAAAAGAGAGTTAACTAAATTAAATCTTTGATCTTCTAATACACTTTATTTGGTTGGATAAATGGAAAAATAAAAAAAAAAAATTGAAAGAAAAGGTAATTGATAATAGTACGCATTAAATCCATATTAAAAACAATTGAAAAAAAAAGCTTAATCACTAATACAAGGAAAATTATTTAAAAAACAAAAACTAGGGGATGGAACGAAAGGTGGAAATCCCAGAAAATCAAAAACATACAAAGGTGGATAAAAGGGAGTGAAAAACCCAAAAAGAAGCTTTACTCTACTACATAGGGAATCGAACCCTGGCACACTGCCTACTTGAAATAGGTTAATAACCACTGCTCCCAAAGGAGATTTCTAGTCTCATAACAATCTGTTTTAATATATAACATAAGTTTGGGCTCTTACGAAAATAAAAAAAAAAAATCAAAAATTCCAGGGGGCGGCACGTGCCCCCGTGTGCCCCCACAGTGGGTCCGCCTCTGTACATAAGGTAACTTGTGACATTATCAACTGTTGTCACCTTTTATATCAGAACGTCAAAAATAATTGAGTTTAACATGGTTGCAGAATCACGTTTACATGGTAACAAAATGCATAAATACATCATTACAAATTAACTTCTTCAAGACATTACGATATCATAGTGTACACGCAATAATATATGAAGAATCTAAGTTTTACATGGTAATTAAAACGAATTAACATGGTAACAAAAAGGTATATACGTGAAAACAAAAAAAGGTATCTACATGGTAACAAAAATATATTAACATGGTAACAAACGTTACCACAATATCACAAAAAGTATTCACTGACATTATGAGTTGTTCCCATCTAAATAGATCTATCTTATACGTTAACTACGAATATTACACCATGACAGTTATATATGAAGAACAATAATCTAAAATGGATTCACACACACATTTATATGTTAACAAAAAGATATGTACATGGACACAATAATAAAATTAATATCATTATTGAATTATAATCTAAACAAAAAAAGGTTTATAAAGTATATGAGATTAAAATGGTAACAAAAAAGCATTTATATGGTAACAATAAGCTATTGACATGGCAACAAGACCACAAATTCAGTCAACATTTTTACAAAAAATTGAACACAACGTCATCAACAAATTGATCATCACATACTTTCGTTTAACGTGTAAGTTGTGTCTTCATCTAAAAATACGCGTGGTATACCATCTTTTTTATTCACTTCATCTTGATCACGATTTTGATTTTGCAAGTATAGATCTATCCCAAGATTTACGCTATTTTCAATTGGAGAATAATTTTGAATTATTGACGATTTCATTGTCCATCTAATTAAGAAAAGATGATTAAGGTTAATGGAATTGTAGAGTAGAGTGGAGTTGAATTGAAAGTGGGGATGAAGAAAGGAATGAAGAAGGGATTAGGGGAAATATGTTTACGTAAATAACTGCTTCATTATAGGAGAGTGGGGAATAATCAATTAGGGTATGTATTCTAAATGGGTTAAAAAGTCTTGTATTTGGATCCGTTTCACAAATATAGCTTAATGGGTTGTTTGCTACCATCTTAAATGAGAATTAGTCAAACACTAATATCATAAACTTAACACCGCAATCATAAAACTAAAACACTATATCAACTTAAATGAATCAAATTCATAGAACAAAACAGACTACGTTTATCAAACCTATACTTTATTTATCAAACTAAAACATCTATATCTATACCTATATACGAGTAATATATTAAAAAGCAATCCAAAAGCATGTCATTTCACCATTTCGCAATTTTAGCTTCATATCGCGCTACGTGTCAAAAGCATGTCATTTCAAGATTTCACAATTTTACCTCCATATCGCGCCACGTGTGAACTATATTAAAATATTAAAAATGTAAAAAAAAAAAGAGTAATAAAGACAACCTTTCATATACTTCTGAAAATTATTTTTGTAACTTTCTATTCCATAAATTAGGTAATGATAAATTAAAAAAATATATAGTAATATCTACATTTAAATTTAATCTCAATTATAAATTTTAAAAATATTCAAAGAAAAAAATCACTTCTCAATTTTTTTAATTGTATTACTTTGATCGTTTCACACTTCAACAAATAAATAAATATATAAATAAAAAGTGCAATGTAAAAAATGATGAATAATGACAACCCTTCAGTACTTAGTTTATCAAATTTATTTTGTAATTATACAAATATATTAATTTAAGATAATGATGAATAAACGATATCTTACTATTTTCCTTGGTTAAATTCAATCTAAAATTTCAATTTTGATGTAATTTAACAAAATATAACAAACATTTTTTTCATAAAATATCTTTTATTTATACGAATATTATTAAAATTTATATCTATATTTATTTATATTTAAATCTATACATATACCTATATATTACATATAATAATACGTAGTGTTTAAAAAGGCAATTTTAGGGTTATTTATATTTATATCTACCACCTCACCACGACACGTGTCAAAAAATAAAATAGCAAGAAATAAAAATATAAATTAAATATATCAATTATGATAACTTTACATCTATTTCTCACATTTATTATTGTAACTTTCTATTTTATAATTAAAAAAAAGTATTTACGTCTACATAGCAATAAGAAGGTAAGAAAACCAAAAGCCACAAGGTATTAACACATGAAATAAATGTCTTAAAATCCATTTTTCATGAGCTATAAAATGTTAAAAGTCACACCTCAAGTAATTTTATAATTTTTATCATTTCATATTTACATAATTTTTTTTTGAATTTTAGGTCTTTGTTTTTCAATTTATACTGATAATATTAACTAATATTGTTTTTTGTGTGTGCGTGTAGGATTGCATCTTAAGGGTACAACTATGGAGGCATGCATACATTAAGAAAAGATCAATATGATGATTAATTTAAAATAATTTCAAATCAAATTCTAAAGGATTGGATGAGCAAGTTAAAATATTTGTGAGATTATTATTCTTTTCAAATTTCATAGCTGATCCAACAAAGATTTTTAAATTTTGGAGTTAGGTTACCTTCAATTATTTGTATGAAAAAAAAAAGGCTAACAACCATTGCTTTATTGAGAATGACGAATATTGAAAGTTCATATTATCAAATTTAGCTTTTCAAATGTTCACGAGTTTCATTCGTGATAATGTTTTTAATACCTATATTTATATAAAATACAGATGATGTATGATTTTATTAATTTGTTGTAAAAAAATATTATAAGAAGCTGGAATTTTTATATATATAGTTTTATGTTAACATGTGTATTACTTCAAACAAAATTCATTTATACAAATATTTAAGGAAGAATATTTCAACCCATTGTTACGAGATTCATCAAACTAAATGTTTTAGATGTGTAAATTGTATTTTTATACACTATGAGTTTTAAAAGAATCAATAACTATTAATATCAACACTTTTTAAGGAATTAAGGATGATAAGAAAGGAAGATCCAAGGAATCATACAGATAGACTTTGTGAAAAATTATAAAATTTTGGTTGTTATCATCCGTATTTCTCATGTTATTCCAAAATTTTGAAATTTCTATATTCTAATTGAATAAATAAACCATTTTGACAACTTTACCTCTAATTTTGAATTTTATAAAATTTAATGAATATTAAAAAAAATAGCAAAACGGTTTCTTAAGAAAAAAAAAAGACAAAAACATTCAAAAAAAAAAAAAAATACTCAGAAAATATCCGTGCAATAACGGGAAGCAAAACTAGTTATATTCATCAAACTTCAACCTCGTACTATATTAATCAAACTCAACCTTCTCAAAAATCTTATCTATCAAACTGAATCTCGGAAAACTGCAGCTCGTTTTGCATTGGCATATATCACAAAGTAATTCAATAAATATTGCTTCTGAGAGCACGAAGCGCCATACTCCCGGGTGCACAACATAACATCTAGAATTCTACATAGTGTAGTCTCAACGCTAATCAAACACAAACAATTTGCCATCACCTTAACACTAATGTATATGGAGTTCATCGCACAATGTTGCTCTCCACCATCGCATATTCATGAGAACAATTTTCAAGGCATGCTCTCTTGTAGTCAGGGGCACGAGAGTTTGGGTTAAAACGTGCTGATAATACTAAGCTTTTTTCCCACACCATAATATAATTTAGGAAAAAAAATTAGAGACATCATTTGACCGTAATTAATCCTAATATCATATACCACGTGCAATCAGTCAACGGTATGTCCATCTCCAGTCTTCAACGTCACCAGTATCATCGTCAACATCATTTAAAACATTACCGAAGTTCTCATCCATCTCATCATCACTTAGATGACTATCGAATCTGTCAAAGCACCCTGAGCCATCAGAACGTAAACATATATCATCCTCTGTTTCGCTTTCATCTTCTTTCGGTTCTCCGTCAGATGCTTCACTTTTCTCCTCTTCTGACGACTCAGTTTTCTCCTCTTCCGAGGACTCCTCTTCAGGATAATCATTCCATCGATGATTCTCGGCTGTTAACAAGGGGGAATATTCAATGTCAGCATCCTTGTTTAGTGTTTGCCTTTGCCCAAGTTAATAATTTGAAAGCAACAATAAAGCATACAGTACGGTTAAATAGAAGTAGATGATACCATTTGAATCATCAGTATCATAGTCTGAATCATCAGGACCATCATAAAATTGATCATCATCATCAAGTTGTACCCTAAGCACGTTAGAGTGTTAGGTAAGCATAATTACTGACAAGACAATAGTTTTGAACTAACGATGAGTAATACAGTAAAGCACATAATTTGTAGGCCTTACAGCGGAAAAGGGTAAGACGCCTCTACTTCATCAATATTTTTCTGAACTGCATAGAGGTCGTAGACGTACCCATCGACGGAATCTGCAAAGGATACCCAACAATATAGCAGACAAATGGAACAATCAATTCTACAAAGTACAAAGTCTCCAAATCACATAGACTCTATAAAGGCTACAGCACGAAAATACCCCACTGATCAACAAATTCACAAAGCCGGAGTCACCCAAACTTAAAACGTGCAAGTGCAGTCACTGCGGTTTGATAGACATAAGGCCCATAACATTACAAAGAAGACAAGAAGTCTCTGATGAAAGGACATTGGTGGACAAACCTTGTTTGGAAGCTTGACAAGAGAAATCAGATTCAATCTCTTCAGCGGCAGAAGGAATAAACTCCCTTAATAGAGGTAAGAATTTACTGAGTGCTTCCTGATCTTCCACAGATATCTCTCTGAACATTCATGGATTTAATTTAATAACACAAAATTAACCACTGCCCTTGATACACTAACAAACGGTGGGATTGGGGCATCGGATATAGGCTCTTTCCGGATGACCCGTATAAAATTGTATTGATAATTGCATTGAAGTATTGAACAAACGTTACATCAAAATAAAAAGAAGAGCAGCTTGTTTAGTGAGTCGTCTTGCTTTATTCCACATAATTTAGAACTAAGGGCTCGCTTGGATTGCCCGTAATTGTTACGGGAGTAATAGAGTTCGAAACAAAGGAGGAAATGTAGAAAATGATGTGGATGAAGATAAAACAAGGCATGAAAAATGGAGGATGAAGGGGTGGTAAGGTGATTTTTACTCCCAAATGAGGGTAATGTATTACCCAAGGGGGGAGGTGGGTAACTATTACCCCCTAATGACATTGTTTTTAGCTAATGATCACCTTCTTCTTCTATCCGCCACCACCACTACGGCTCTACCTTCCGTTTTCATGTGTATTTTTCCTCCATTACCCCCGTAATAATTTCCTCCAATCCAAACGAGCCCCAAAGAATAAGCCAGTAAGGAGTCTTAGGATCCATTTGAGATGGATTGAACAGCGCACTAAAAGAAATTGCATCATTGACAAACGACAACTATAGGCATATAGTACAAGAACAAGGAACATACTCCTGCTTTTCTTGGGATGCAGAGGTCTCCTCCATATCAACACGAAGAACGTCATAAACACGACAGACTTCACCCAATGCTTCATCATGAATTGACTCATTGTCCTGTGTTCTACGCTTCCATATTTGCTCAAAACGCGCACTTTTTGCCAGTTCCTAACAGATTAAATCATCACATAACCAAAAGTATGTAATTGTCAACAACAGCTCTGCACTAATACCCGCTCGGATAAGAAACAGCTAACATGTTTGATTCAAATGTTATGACAGAAAGAAGAAGAAGAAAATAATGTGGAACTAAGAGAGGTATGCCTTGATAAGAAGATGGCTTCTACATTAGAGATTAGCAGCAAAATATTATGCATAGAAGGCCACATATTATAAAACGAAAATTTTCCATAACCTAGAATAATATAGCTACTATGAAGAAGCTAGCTGTGAAAAAAGACGTGATGGGGGTAAAAATGTAGAATACCCAATGAAGGACTGTGCAATCTAAAGAGTCAAAAATTTATTGCAGCAGCAATAGAATAATGTTGAAAAGGCAAGAGGAATGTGTTTTCCTAATTGTTCCGATTATTGAAAAGAATTTACCTGATGCTGTTGCTTGGCTTTGGATAGGAGACGGTTATGAATCTGGTAGAATAAGATGCGAAAAAAATAAAAAAACAGAAAATCAAATGACCTCGATTTCCAAGACTTCAAATAACAAGAAAAAAGCGGAAAAGCGCATACATTAGGAATGAGGCGAGTGCGTTGTCTTTGTTTACTGCTAGCTGTGAACTTGGAGTCGTCCTCACCCTGAGGGCTAGCTTCCTGAATAAAATACGTGCACGCATGTCAAGAGAACGGATATATGATTGACTGGGTTGGTCAAAGTAACTCTGAAACATAAAGGGTTTACATAAGAACGAACCACATATGAACTGAGAAAGTCAATGGCACCCTCAGAGCTGTCAACTGTCTCAACGTGTTGAGCTAATACCCTTTTCACCTTCGGTTCCTCTTCTGTCACAAAACATAAAAACAATTCATAAAAGCAGCTTTGTAGAATTATTCAGCATATCTCAATTTCTCAACTCTAGCAACAGCTCTGAACAATTGACAATCAGGTACGATTAGCCTTGTAACCTTGTTACCCCTTTCAATCTTCTTCTATATTTATCATAATCGAAGCAACACGCACAGTGGTGGAGAGAAGGGGGCACCCTC
>JAUEKU010180328.1:0-10397 GCA_032274805.1 Gypsophila paniculata | reverse complement strand
AAGCCTAGTGAAGCCCTTGCTCTTATTCACTCTTTCTTAACAGGAGAAGATCTTTCTCCTCAAAGATATACTTAGTTGTTTGCTAAAAAAGTATTGAAGTGCCAATACATGCTTTGTATCTATTGCACAAAATAGTACACATAAAGAATAAGAAAGGACACAGATGTTGCTTGCAGATTATGACTTATGACAGTTTTATGACTACGAGTATACCATTTACCGTGATCTAGTCACATTTTATTTCACTTGGGTCCCCCAATTTTTTCGACGAGTATTTTCACACAGGCATAAAAAAAATTAATCTTTAATTAAAATAATAAAAGCGGAAAAAAAAGACATGATGATATAGTCTGTATGATAATAAACCAACACCAACGGTGGGTTGATTATTTTCTCATATCACATGACTCAACCTAGTTTCCTTTTCTTGTAAAAAGAAAAAAAGACAAAGAAAAAGCGAAGGAAGAAACCAAGAAAAGAAAAAAAAAATCCAGGACTCACAATAATACACTTTCTGTAGCAGCCCTACTTTAAGATGCCCACGAGTCAAATTAGGTTGACTCAAAATTGATTGGTGAGATCGGTAAATGCTCTTACTTAGAGCTTGTAAAAGATTGTCTGATCGCGTGCGACATGTTTATATTGAATAAAATGTGACCACTTTAATACTTATCGTGACCATTGATTTTAAAAGTCTAAAAGTGATAACGTTTTACTCAATAGTCACTGTAAGTTTTAAATGATCAAATATCATTCACTACGGCTTAACAAGAGTTTTAAGGAATTGATTACTTACTCTTGAAAATAAAAATAATCAAAATCGATCGGGGTCTACCCATAACCCATGCTTTTAGTTTTTCTATTCCAAAATAATTTGCTCAACACTGTAGATGGTGATATCACTGATATTGTTGGTCAATACAAAAAAAAAACAATGAATTTCACATACGCGGAAGATTCATTTCTATGAGAAAGTTATCAATAAACATACCATATTCCATATTGGCAAGCGATTAAATACTCTTGGAAATATGGGGCACGCATGCTATTTCTCTCATCTAATATTATTTTATGTCAAGGGCAAAGAACATTGACTCGAATATATACATATACAAATAATACAATGACAAGATTTCATTATTTAACTACCCCTAAAGATGGTGTTAAATATCGGTCAAGTCGTGATCATGGAAATGATAGTTGGAGCCTAATCCGAATCTTGCACAGTATAGAGTGACCCTCTACAGATTTAAGTTTGCCGGTACCATAACCCGAGGTATAATGCCATGCCTTGAACAATCTTATAAAGAAAACTCTTGAGTCGAGGGTCACAGAACAGACCTGAAATGTTGAGGATGAACCATCTTCCTACCGATTGTCAACATAATTGCCTAGTACCTTCACCTGTGCGCTCACTGTTCAAACAAATAACCTGATCAACAAATAACTCAAAAAGGTATCCCATATTTGCAAACGTTAGACAGAAGTTAACTTGGAAGTTGGAACCATTAGACCGACAAAACTTACAAAAGTATAGGCTACTAAACTTCCAGAGGCAAAAATCTTGAATCCTGCTGATCTATAGAAATGCACCAAAATCAGTCATCACTGCATGCCAGTACGTCTAAGTGTTTTCTGGATATACCGAAAACCTTCCAAACAACGAAAATTTTATTCTAAGAAAGTAATGTTCATTACTAGCAAACATTATTCGAAAGAAAGGCATGTAGCTCTTTCAAAAGGTTAATATATTAACGTTTTCATATTTCAAACGCGTGTGTTTTGCAAGATGAGGATAGCAGTAGATAGTATTCCAAAAGACAATGAATATATGAGCTATACCTTTCTACCTATACTCTACACAGAAGTGTCACGAGGGAAGTAACGACTCTATAGTCAGGTTCAACCTTGTCAATGAAATACTCTGTATATGATACTACCTCGACCTTTTCATTTAGCCCCATTCCTCATTTTTTATAAGGAGAAATTCAAAACGTGGGGCTAAATGGAAATGATCCAAAACACACCAACAAAAGATTCCACTACCCTGTCAAGTTGCACATAGGTTAATAACAGCATGAAATACAGCAGACTACTTTACAAATCCCGACTGTTATAAGAAATGGAAGTATGTTCAAGCTGAAGAGGCTGTTTCGACTGCACCAAAAATCAACAAAATGAAACAAATTACCTTCTTAATATCTCTTATCATAATGCAACTTCTTACTGCAACTAAAGTTGCTCTTAGTGTTGATGACTCAGGAATAAAGACGGACCTCAACGCGTTGTTGGCCATAAAGAGCCAACTAGTGGAAAATCCAGCTGATAGGGTCTTTAGCTCATGGAATCAATCACTTCACCACTGTGATTGGGAAGGAGTTATCTGTGGGCATAGGCATAATAGAGTAGTAGAGCTAGAGCTATACTCAAGAGGCTTGTCCGGAACAATATCGCCTTTCATTGGAAACCTGAGTTTCCTTCAAGAGATAGCAATGTTCAATAACAGTCTCTATGGCACGATTCCACCAGAAATCGGCCGTCTGTTCAGGCTGAAAAGATTAGGGCTATTCAACAACACACTTGTTGGAGCATTCCAGCCAACTTATCTGGCTGCAGTAGCCTCGAAATTCTGTCTCTAGCCTATAACAAGTTAGGGGGGGAATGTTCCAATAGAATTGGGAGCCTTGTCCAATCTCAAAACTTTAGGCATTCCTGGAAATAACTTGACTGGACGTCTTTTTGACGTCATTCAGAACCTTACCTCCTTAGAGCTAATATCGGCTGCATACAATGCATTTACAGGAACTATACCTGAAAGTATTGTTAACTTGAGAAATCTAAGTAGTGTCGGAATTGCGGAAAACTTACTGACAGGCAGAATTCCTCCATCTATATTCAATTTGTCATCTCTTCAGGGTCTGGAGTTGGCCGATAACCAACTTGAAGGAAGTATTGCGGCACCAGATATAGACCTCAACCTACCTCTAATGCGAGTTTTAAACCTCAACTCGAACTACTTAACCGGGCCATTTCCAATCCACTTTTTAAACCTCACAAACCTCGATACTTTGGGATTAAGCATGAACAGATTCACGGGTAGCGTGCCACTAGACTTCCGACAATTTCATGACTTGTCCTATTTAGACTTTTCATCTATGAACCTCAGAGGTGATATCAGTTTCATAAGTACACTTGCTAATTGTAGCAACTTAGAGGACATACAGTTGGAAGGAAACAAGTTCACTGGCGCTTTACCGGAATCTGTAGCAAATCTCTCCAGGACACTGATCTGGTTAGATATAGGCCAAAATCAACTAGGTGGAAAAATTCCTGCAGGTATCAGCAATTTCATCAACCTTGATTTCCTATATATGTCTGACAATAAATTCACAGGGACTATTCCAAATGAGCTCGGAAATCTCCAAAAATTAGAGATAATTGATTTAAGCTCTAACAAATTAACTGGCAGAATTCCAAATTCCCTCGGAAACTTATCGCGATTGTCTGAGCTTTATTTAGGAGACAACAAATTGCACGGAAGCATACCTTCAAACCTTGGTAGCTGCCAAAACTTGTTATACCTGGGTTTATCAAATAATAACCTCAACGGAACCTTGCCCAACACGCTATTTGGAGGATCTGCTCAATTACTTGAAATAAATCTATCTCGGAATCATCTTACAGGATCCTTACCTCAGGATATTGGTAACCAGATCAATATAGTGAAGATTGATGTATCTGAAAACATGTTTTCAGGTGAAATCCCAAATGGCCCATATAAATGCTTTGCCCTTCAATACTTCCAGATAGAAGGCAATTTCATCCATGGATCTATTCCTTCATCATTCAGTGCTTTGTCTAGCCTACAAACACTAGACCTTTCTCGTAACAATCTATCTGGTCCACTTCCAAGTTACTTCTCCAAATTTCCCTTGGTCTACCTGAACTTATCTTTCAACGATTTTGAGGGAAGCGTTCCAAATAAGGGAATCTACAGAAATGCAAGTGGAGTATCACTAGTCGGGAACAAAAGGCTTTGTGGAGGCATTCAACAGCTACACTTGCCAAGATGCATGGAAGCGGGAAAGAGGAAGAACACAAGGAGAGTGTCTCTAGCCCTCAAGTTAACGATACCAATAATTTGTGCACTAATAGGATTATTAGTTGTGGCAACATGGTTGTATTTAACACGGAGAAGAAAGAAAAGGGATTCTTTGCCTTCAATATTAGCAATAGGAGAAGGATTCTTGAAAGTGTCTTATAGCATGCTACTCAAAGCAACAGATGAATTCTCTTCATCAAATCTACTTGGAGCGGGTACTTTTGGGACCGTGTTCAAAGGGGTTTTAGATGGGGCGATGGTTGCAGTTAAAGTACTCAACCTTCAGCAACGAGGTGCTACAAAGAGTTTCATGGCAGAATGCAAGGTCTTGAGGAACACTCGTCATCGAAACCTACTGAAAATAATCACAGTCTGCTCAAGTACTGATTTTCAGAGGAATGATTTTAAAGCTCTAGTTTACGAGTTCATGCCCAAAGGAAATCTCGACAGATGGTTACACGAAATAGGAAACCTGGCCCTTCTTCAAAGGATGGACATAGCAATTGATGTGGCTCACGCACTCAACTACCTTCACCATGAGAATGAGACTCCGATTGTGCATTGCGACTTAAAACCAAGCAATATACTGCTTGATGATGACATGGTCGCCCATGTTGGAGATTTTGGGCTGGCAAAATTTTTTGCGCAATCTGGTTTACTAAACCAAAGCAGCTCAATAGGCGTCAAGGGGACTGTTGGTTACACAGCTCCAGGTAATTATTACTGTGACATCCATCTTCATCATGAAGAGTCCACTTTTCAGATTATAATACGCTAATTTTTTATCGACAAAACAAAGAAGATTTCTATGTTAATGACAATCGAGTAAAGCTAGTAATCAAAACTTTCCCATTTTTTCACTCTTCTCCCTCCCCCTTATCAATTACGAAGTACTAGGTAAAAAACTAAACAACTCTTAATTGAAAATGTCTTAACAGCCTC
Source organism: Gypsophila paniculata (assembly GCA_032274805.1). Classification (NCBI taxonomy): domain Eukaryota; kingdom Viridiplantae; phylum Streptophyta; class Magnoliopsida; order Caryophyllales; family Caryophyllaceae; genus Gypsophila; species Gypsophila paniculata. Next base: position 5,353 of record JAUEKU010180328.1, on the reverse strand, counting down.
ACAGACACTTAGAAGTTAGAATTGGACGATGAAAAACCTTGCACCGTTTAATTTGTATCTAGTCAATTCAGCTACTAAGCTTTACTATTTGAATTCTTGTCTTAAAGAATATGGCCTAGGAAGTGAAGCGTCTGCAGATGGTGATATCTACAGCTACGGAACAGTGCTACTTGAACTCATAACTGGAAAGAGACCAACAGATCAAATGTTCCAAGGAAATTTCAACCTTCATATGTATGCAAAAGAGGCATTACCTGATCAAGTCTTGCAGATTGTAGACCCAACGCTTCAACGCAATGACATTACTGAAGAAGTCGACAATAGAAGAGCAATCCAAGACACAGCCGAACAAAGAGTTGAGAGCATGTTCTCCATGGTAAGTGTTGGTGTGGCATGCTCCAACCATTTGCCTCATGACCGAATGAAGATAACCGATGCCTTAAGCAGGCTTCAAGCTGCTAGAGACAACCTTCTCCGTGCTGAACGGGGGAGTCGATTTTATGACTGAAATCTGAATAAAAAGTCATACCATCAGCAGCTGTCACCCATCACAGGTTTCATAATTGAAGTCATCCAAAAATGAAACTACATATTGTACGCTACATACTCCCCCTTCCATTTAAATAAGAGTTCAATGTCTGTCCAATAACTCTAGTAATGTATAATATGTCATAAAAATTCCTGACATATATTTTCCAATTTCTATCCCCATTCCATAAACTCAGAGTCAGAGAGCTTTGTGAATTATATTACGTGTTAAGTTCTTACTCCGTATTAAATTTGGGTTTTCATGTCCCTGTCGTATTCATTTCACTTCATAGAACCTATTTCATTCCTGCAAAAATTCTCATAAGAGATTGTTTCATGATAGCACGGTCACTATGTCATTATACCGGTGCTATCATTCAATAATTTTTCACTACCGACCCGTTGTTAGAGTCTCAAACATTTTATTCAATCAATGGCTGAGTGAGGGGCAAGCAGGGTTACTGCTTACTATCGATCTCTTGTTAGAATCACAACATTTTTCAATATTATCTTGTATTATTTGCGTCCGCTTGGCTTTACCAACCCCAAACTTAAACTCTACTATTCTCACCCCTTAAATTTTAATTTCTAACTCCGTCATTGCATGTAATTCGTATTATTGGTTATCCAAATAAGAGTACAATTTCTAAGGTAACCTACGTTTTTCCTTACTTCACCCTAGGCATTCATTTTCCTTAACAAGTGATACAAACATGCCCAAAGTCGATTTGGTTTCCACCCTAAAACTAACCGATGTTCGATGGAGTAACCCTCTAACTTATAGACTTGTCTCATCAATGTAATTCTACCAAAGTGGGACTATACTCACACAGTCACACACATGGGAAGAGACCTCAACAAGTCACATACTCCGTAGTTTTAACTACCGCAAATTTCTAGAAGACGCTACTAGACATGATCAATCATTCTTTCATACCTACTCGTTTAAACTTCGAGGATGAAATTCATTTTCGAGGGAGAAGAGCGTAATGCCGTATTTTCAATTACATTTAATTAAATTCCCGAGAAGACAATCTTATTAAAAGACCACTTTACAAATTAGAGTAAAAATGGTAGTACGATAAATCAAAAATTTGTTACTAAAATTAATATAATTGTAAAGATAGTTACAATTATCGATAAAAATGGTCACAAAAATAATAGAAATAGGTATTATAATAAGACAAATCCTTATCTAAGATGGATATATCGTCTTAAGCTTAAGACGGTCAAGTAATAAGAATAAAGAATTGTCTTATATGCACAGGTGGTGTGATATTTGACCCATTTTATAGTTAAAGCGATTTATTCATCCTAAAGGAGACTTATTGTTATAAACTTATAATAAAGGGTCACGGAATTCAACGTCACCAAAAATTATATAAGCAGTGTGGTCTTATGATAAGTTATAGTAAGACGGTTTTATATGAGAATTGATAATAGAACCATAATAATATTCCAGGGTAAGTGATAATAGAACTCATAACGGGAAAGAGACCAACAGATCAAATGTTCCAGGGAGATTTCAACCTTCATATGTATGCAAAAGCGGCATTACCTGATCAAGTCTTGCAGATTGTAGACCCAACGCTTCAACACAATGACATTACTGAAGAAGTCGACAGTAGAAGAGCAATCCAAGACACAGCCGAATGAAGAGTTGAGAGCATGTTCGCCATGGTAAGTGTTGGTGTGGCATGCTCCAACCATTTGCCTCATGACCGAATGAAGATAACCGATGCCATAAGCAGGCTTCGAGCTGCTAGAGACAGCCTTCTCAGTGCTGAACGGAGGAGTCGATTCTATGACTAAAATCTGAATAGCAAGCCAATAAGCCTTAACATCAGCAGTTGTCACCCCCATTATAACAGGTTTTATATTGAAAATCGTTCAATAAAACTGCATGTTGTACAATGCACATTTCTTCCATTCAAATAATAGTTCAATGTCTATAATATGTAATATTTCCCAGTATATAATTACTCTAAGACAGTATAATATGTAATATAATATGTAATATTTCCCAGGATATAATTACTCTAAGACAGTATAATATGTAATATTTCCCAGGATATATATATTTTCCAATTTCCGTCCCCATTCTCATTCCGTAAAATTGGAATTTAGACAATTTTCTGGTATTATTAGCTGTTAAATTCATACTAAGTTTATGTCCATGACTCCATGTCACATATCCATTTCACTTTATAGAGCCTACTTCAATGCTTATGACAAATCATCCAAAAATCAGACTAAATCTTGAACAATACACACTTCCTCTTCCATTTAAATAGTCCCACTATTTTATTCAATTAGCTCCACCACAAGGACTTGCTTAAAACCGTTTACAAGTTAAGACCTCTTACAAAACCTTCCAATAAATAAAAAATTTAGCCGTATTGAACCGGATATTTAAATAAGTTGTACATGTGGTTTTAACTTACAAAGATCTAAGCAAGAGTCCGTCAACCGTAGATATTAATTTAGATATTATGCTAACGTGAAACAGTAGACTTACTCATGATTATGGTTTGTATTTTAGGATTGATTAAATTACCATAAAAAGTTGATAGACAAAAGTCACAAAACCAACTTCCTTTTCCCTATCGACTTTTACGAATCAAAAAATATGTTTACATGCAAAAGTAAAAAACGACCGATTTACGATATCTTTCAAAATAAAAAGGTAAACAAATAAATGAGACAAAGTACATGCACTTAAACAAGTGAAAAACAATTTAAACCTTGGATTACCAAAGTGTGAAATCCCTAAAAATTCTGGGCATATGACATATGAGTGCAACTACATAAATCTAGGTAAAATCAGTGCCAAAACTATTCTAAAAATTAGTTGAAAGTTTTCAAATGAAATGGTCACAAGTCACAGTACAGTACAAGGCTTGACTTGAGACAGTAGTCACACAGTCACAAGTCTTTTCTATGTGGAAATTTCTGTTATTATTGCTTCTACAGCATACAATTACTCCTACTTACAACCTGTTCTCATCCTCTTATTTTTCCTTAACTTATCAAACTAATAAAACATTTTCAAAAAACTTCAACAAATTTTAGAAAATCTCGTACAAAACATCTTCATTAAATATAAATTTTAACCATATTAAATATAAATTTTAACCATATTTAAATAAATTCTGAATATGATCCTAACTTTTCACGGTCCTAGACTCCTAGACAATAGTTTATAATAATAATAATCCCTTCATAAGGATCATTTGTTTACTTTTCATTTTGACATAAAACAATGAAATCTCACATAAGACACATATGCCCTTTGGCTACTAATAACACTGCAATTGGATCGAAAGAGTTTTGTGAAAAGGAGTAGGTATATGTTAGTCAATTGGCTAACAAAAAATGAATGATAAACAAATAAATTATACACTTAAAAGGTAAATAAATGATCAGAACGAAAGAGGTATCTTTTACCGCTAAAAGAATTTTTATTTGCTTTGATGGTATGAACATGGAAATTGTAGTTTTCCATGATGTTACAAGAATAGTAGAAAAACTGTTCAACTTTCTTAGAATTTTCACTCACTTAGTGCGTACGAAGTTTCCACGTTGACTACTTGACTTACTGCGGTCAACAAGGTTTTGCATGACAAATCAACATTTTGGCGTTCTTCCTATTTGTAAGTTCGTCGAATTCTTCGGAATTGCTCTATTTTCCTTATTTTGGCGTATTCTTAGAATTATCCCATTTTTAGTTTTAAGTATGCATTGAGGGAAGAAAAGTGATAACATATTGGATGTAAATACATGTAATACATCAAATTCAAGTATTTCTAAGTTTTAGTATAAAGTTCTTACACCAACTTATTATGAGATCCAATCATGAGAATTGAGAAATATGAACATACATCGGATGTACTACCTCAAGTTAAAGTTTTTCTGAGCTTTACTATAAAGTTTTTGAGTTACCTATAAAAACTTTATACAAAACTCAGAAACTTTATAAGAGTGCTCATAAACTTTAGTACAAAACTCAAAAACTTAAATCATGATGTAATACATCTGATGTATAGTCCACATATTGCCCGATCATTCCTAATCGTTTATATCAGCTTTGTGCCTCGTTTAACGATAATCGTGACCCCCAAATTTCGTAATATTTTTCATGATATTTGTATTTATTTTATTTATGATGGTACCTATTTTTATCAAGTAACCATTTTATTACCTTTCGTAAATGTCTTTTGTGATTTTTGTCTCCCTTAAACTTTGAATATAGTCTCTCACGAGACTGACTCACTCATATATGCATAAATTTCTTAATTTTTTTCCGAAAGTAGATAGGAAAATTCCGAAAATAAGTACTTCATCATCACAAAAGAGCTCCAATGTACGTGGTGGCCAGGTGGGAAAATATAAGTAGGGGGAAAGGGTCAGAAATAATAAAGATCACACACAATCGGCAAAAGAGAAAAAAAGGCAAACTTAAGAGAAACAGGAAGTTAAATAATGAACGAGAAAGTCAAAATTATTTTACTAATCTTGATTAAGAATCTATAATTACCACTTAGTCGTGTTTCATAGTGCCATACACATCGATTGTAATACAGTGGCGTAGCCAGAATTTATTTGCGCGAATAGATTTTTCTCAAACACGGTACCTCACAATCGTCATCTTAGTGCGTGTTGACAAATCATTAGACATACTATGACCTGTAAACCATGTCGAACAGGTTACACACTTACACACCATGTTTCCTAAGATGACATACTTAAGCATCAGAAAGCAATTAAGGCATAATCAACACCACCGTATAAGATGGTGCATGATTAGAGGTACCACTCAACAATG
>JAUEKU010180317.1:0-10398 GCA_032274805.1 Gypsophila paniculata | reverse complement strand
TGAATTGGTGAATAATGAAAGTTCCTATTGTCGAATTTACTTTTCTAAATCATGTTCATGAGTTTCATCTGTGATAACGTTTTTTTATATCTATAATTATATTAAAAATAGATGATGTTAACATGTATTACTTCAAACAAAATTTGTAAATTGGTTGTTAATTTGTTATCACCCGATATTTTTAATGTCATTCCAAAATTATCGACTTCATATATTCTAATTGAATAAATGAATAATTTTGACAAAATTATCGACTTCATATATTCTAATTGAATAAATGAATAATTTTTATAAAATTTAATGAATATTAGCAAAATTGCAAAAAAGTTTTCTAAGAAAAATAAAGATGATAAAGACAAACAAAATTATAAAATTATAAAATTTTCGTGCATTGCACGGGAGACAAAACTAGTTTTAGTTTTAAAACTCAACTCAAACTCTCATATTTATTTAATAACTTTATCATTCAAGTTCATCAAATACAATAATAAAAAAAAAAAAAGGTCGAATCCATTGAGTAATATTTTTACTCATAAATTAGTATTTATGAGTCTCAAAATGAATCTTGGATCGGAAATCCAAGATCCATTATTCTAAAACTTTTGCTATTTTATCCCGTGAAAATATGCAACTTTGAGCCTCATACTTTTAGTAACACCCTTCTTTAGACCTACTCCGTATTATACACAACCTATATATGAACTTTTGCTCACCAATGCATACATACATGATATCCCCTAGCTAGTCAAGTAAAGACAATACAGTATCCATAAAGATAAGGACTAAGGAGAGTATTAAACATGATCATGAAAGAAATGCTCTTACATATATTATAAACTTTTTTCTCACCTAATATATATTCTCTTTTTGAGTCTGAACATATAGATCGATGACCAACCAATAATCACTACAACTCTATAAACAATGAAAAAGATAATCACAGTTACGGTTTCAGCTTTCCAAAAGCCAAGAGTGTTTTAAATAATATTTTCCTAGATGCATATGACCTGCATGCATGCATTATTGAATTATATCAATATTTTCTTATCCAAAACAATATCTGAATTTACTATCATGTCGAAATTTTCTGCCCTATTTTGTGTCTTGTTTTATCTCTCACTCAATTCTACTTTTGACATGTAATCAATACATATTAACATTTACTTGTATACTCCGTATTATTTATTAAAATAACTACATATTATGATATGAGATGAAACACAAAATAAAACATAATAATATCGACCCCTGCTTCGCAGAAGTGTTCTATAAAAATAATGTTTATCTAGATGCATAACCTGCATGCATTGATCGAATTAATTAAATAAACGACTTATCCACAAAGAATCTAAACTAATAACTAGATGTTGTGATTTTCTATTTCGTTTTATATCTTACTGTATATCTTATTTCATGTCTTAGTCACTTAATTATTTATTGACGACAAATACGGAGTAATCAATTTGATATATATCATTGATATTTATATCATTTGTCAGAAAAATAACATGCTAGGATATTAAGTGGGACACAAAAGTGAAACACGTGACAGATAACATGAAAATTAAAATTATACAAATTATTTGCAGGGGCGGACCCACGTGTTAGTATGGGGTGGCAGCTGCTACCCAAAAGCCCAAAAAAATTGCTAAGAAAATTAGTTTTTGCTACTCCATATCTAGCGCTGAACAGTAAGCCTTTAATAAAATTAAAGGCGTGCAGGAAATTACTGTAAAGCGTATGTGGTTTGTTGGTAGAAAATGATGTATATTTGCGGAGGGGTTGGGGTTCGAATCCCCTTTATTGCGTTTTTAGGTCTTTTTATTTAATTTAATAGTGTATCTTTAGGTATGTGAATTTGTGATGTATTTAATATTCTCTTCCTTTATGTATTATTCTTTAACTTTATTCAATATTTTAATCCTCAAATTTTCAATCAAAACTATAAAAAAGTTTACAAATATATGTGTATTGGTGATTTTGATTTTTTCTTTCCCCACGAGAATGACATTCATAACTTTACGACCAATGCATTAGGAGATTTCATATGGTCTGTTTTAAATTGATTTTTCTAATGAAATGTGAAGTTTAAAGCAATTTTTTTAAGCAAATATACAACAAAACTTAGAAGTTGAGTCAAAAAAATTTTAAAAAAATATAATACTCCGTATAGATTAAAAATTATCTTTTTGCAATCATCGAAATATAAAACAAAAGTTATAATTGTTGTTTAATTTAAAAACAAGAATATAATGTAAAGTTACATTAATTTTCTAAAAGTATTATGAATCGTTATACACGTCTATTTTTTCGACATTTATTTCGCTACCCCAAAAACAATTTCCTGGGTCCGCCACTGGGTGTACCACCTCACTGAGATCGACTACGACAACTGCTCTGAAGTCGACGTCATAGCTGGTACGGTTTTTATAAATTTTGTCTCAGCTTATATTGTTTGACACTGGGGCATCATTGTCCTTTATATTACAAAAATTTTCACAAAAAGCTCAGCTCACAAATTCAAATCCAATAAATGCTTCTATCGCCTTACCTAATGGTAAAGTCATTTCATGTTCAAAAATCTTTAAAAACATTCCTATTAAGATTAATAAAACAACCTTCCAAACAAACCTTATCCTTATCGACATGCCCGAGTTCGACGTAATATTGGCATGAATTGGTTAGCGCGTAGCCACGCATCATTCGATTGATGACTCCAGAGTATCTCCTTAAAGAGTCCCACGGGAAGTCATGTCACATACCAACACGACTTTGAGAAAAGGGGCGAAACTGATATCCGTAATGCAAATGTGAAAAATGGAAAGCAAGGGGCATCAGGTATACCTATGCAGCATAAACGAGGTGAAGGACGAAATGAGAATCGAGGACATTTATATTGTTCGCGAATTCCTAGAAGTCTTCCTCGACGAGTTACCCGGTGTACCACCCGCGCGCGACGTTGAATTTTAAATCGATCTTATGCCGGGGACCGCACCTATTTCAAAAGCTCCATATAGGATGGCACTTGTCGAATTACAAGAATTAAAGAAACAATTGGAGGATATGATCGAGAAGGGTTTCATACGACCGAGTGTCTCACCTTGGGGCGCGCCGGTCTTATTCGTCAAAAAGAAGGACAGGAGTATGCGACTTTGTATCGATTACAGAGAGTTGAACAAAGTAACAATCAAAAATCGTTATCCCCTGCCAAGGATAGACGATCTCTTTGATCAGCTAAAAGGAGCTGGAGTATTCTCTAAGATAGACCTAAGGTCAGATTATCATCAGATTGTTGTCCGAGCAGAGGACGTTCAAAAGACGGCATTCCGAAGTAGGTACGGATATTATGAATTCAAGGTAATGCCTTTTGGTCTAACGAATGCTCCTGCCGTATTCATGGATCCAATGAATCAAACATTCCATAAATACTTGGACATATGTGTCGTGGTGTTCATCGACGACATTGTAATCTACTCCAAGACGAGGGAGGAACACGAAGGACACCTACGCGTGATCCTTATGATTTTGAGGGATAGCAAGTGGTACGCCAAACTTTTGAAGTGCGAATTTTGGTTAGAGAAGGTTGCCTTCTTGGGCCACGTTATTTCTAAGGAGGGAGTTATGGGGGATCCCGCTAAGATTGAAGCAGTAAAGGAGTGGGTCGCATCGAATAACATAACCGAGATTCGTAACTTTTTGGGTCTCGCAAGCTATTATAGGAGGTTTGTTTCAGACTTCTCAAAAGTAGCTCGACCGATGACCAAACTGTTACAAAAAGGATCAAAGTTCATTTGGGGCGTGGAATGTGAAAATGTGTTCCAAGAGTTAAAGACGAGGCTTACCACCACGCCGGTGTTAGCTTTGCCTACGGGCGGAGACGAATACGATGTGTATAGTGACGTATCCTTGAATGGTTTGGGATACGTATTGATGTAAAAGGGGAAGGTAATTGCCTACGCGTCAAGACAACTCAAGGTGCATGAATGGAACTATCCGACTCACGACTTAGAGTTGGCGGCAGTCGTTTTGCACTCAAGATTTGGCGTCATTACCTTTATGGTGTTAACATCAAGTTCTACACCGACCACAAAAGCTTAAAGTATATATTAACTCATAAAGAGTTGAATATGCGACAACGAAGGTGGCTAGAACTAATCAAAGACTAAAAAATTGAATTATTATACCACGAAGGGAAGGCAAACGTGGTGGCTGATGCGTTGAGTCGGAAAATAACGCATTCGCTAAATAACATTTGGGAGATCCCAGCGGATATCGTCCAAGATTTTGAAAGAATGAACTTGGAGTTGGTACATTCGGATGACGTAGAACTAAATGCCATGATTGCAGAGCCAGATCTACTCCATGACATTCGTTCTCTGCAATGGGAAGATCCCGAACTTGTGAAAATAAGGACCGGAATTCCCTTGGAGGAAATAGAGGGATTCAGAATCCATCCCGATGGAAGTTTAAGGTTCAAAGAGAGATGGTGGGTGCCTAATGACAAAGTTTTGAAATGAAGAATACTTGACGAAGCACACAGTACTAAATATTCTGTACACCCGGGGGCAGACAAGATGTATCAAGATATGAAGTTGCAATTTTGGTGGATTCGGATGAAGACCGAGATCGCTGAATATGTAGCTAAGTGCATGGTCTGTCAGAAAGTAAAATTCGAATATAAAAAGGCCGGGTGGACTACTACAACCATTGGATATCTCGATCAGGAAGTGAAATTCAATATCCATGGACTTCATTATGGGGTTACCGAGGACTCCAAGTGGGAGGATTGCAATTTGGGTCATCGTGGATCGCTTGACTAAAGCGGCTCACTTTGTTCCGATCAAGGAGACATGGAGCTTGGAGGAATTGGCTAAGGCGTACGAGAAAGAGGTGATCCGACTTCACGGTGTTCCGTTGGACATTATCTCGGATAGGGATCCGCGGTTCACTTCTTACTTTTGAGGAAAATTGCAAGAAGCGTTGGGGAGTTAACTGAAAATGAGCACCGCATTTCATCCTGCCACGGATGGTCAAACTGAAAGAACCATCCAAACATTAGAAGATATACTACGGGCTTGTACGATGGAGTTCAACGAGAACTTGGAGAAGAGTTTACCATTGATCGAATTCTCGAACAACAATAGCTATCATGCTAGCTTGGGTTGCGCGCCGTTCGAAGCTCTTTACGTGCGCAAGTGTTGAAGTCGAGTATGCTGGAACGACGCTAGTGACAACGTGGGAATAGGACCCTAAGTCATACAAGATCAGATCGAACACATCAAAATTATCCGAGAGCGAGTTCAAGCCGCTCAGGATAGACAAAAGAAATACGCCAATAAGCACCATCGACCTATCACTTTTGACACAGGCGACAAAGTGTTTTTAAAGGTATCACCCATGAAAGGGGTGAGATGCTTCGGGTTGAAAGGAAAACTAAGTCCGAAGTACGTGGGACCCTACGAGGTGTTGGAATGGATTTGGGAGGTAGCTTATCGTCTTGCTTTACCACCCAATCTATCCAAAGTGCACGATGTATTCCACGTATCTCAACTGAGGGCTTACCGAAGCGATCCAAGCTACATCGTTACGCCTGACGTTATAGCCGTCGAGCCTAACTTACTTTATTCTGAAAGGCCGGTAGAGATTCTGGCCCGAGAAACAAAGACTCTTAGACATAAAGAGGTCTCGTTAGTGAAAGTGCTTTGGATCGGAGTGGTCAATTGACTGAACAAGCAACTTGGGAGACCGAGGCGTCTATGAGGGAAAAGTACCCTGAACTTTTTAAGACAGGTGAAACCGCTTTTCTTTCTCAAGTTTCGAGGACGAAACTTTTCTTAAGGGGTGAGGTTTGTAACACCTCATGCTAATCCATTATTCTTAATTAGAAAGTAAAATCTAAAATAATATTTCTTCGAAAGTCAAACATCGTCTATGACTTTTCCAAGCCTAATTTAGTAAAAAACGAAAATAAAATATATTATGATCAAAACGTAAAGAGAAACACTAGGTTAAATTCAACCCAAATAAATTCCCGACTTTGAAAATTTTAAAAACGCTAGGTTAAATTCCGTTTTGGTTAAAATAAAAGTTGAATCTTTTATTCTTATAATTTGATTTTAAACACTTTTCAAAATCGCGTCTTGACGCTTATATTTTTTCCCGTCTTTGAAATTTCAAATGACAAAAACTCGACACGCAAAACAAGGCCATCAATGGGCCTATTTCACACGCCCCATTTAATTGTCCATTAGGGTTTGTTCAATTTAATATTCATTCTTATTTTATTTCAAAATATCCAACGTATCTCGGGTCAGTTTTCACTAAAAACGTCTTTGAAATTCAAAACAAAAAAATATGCCTCCTTACCTTCCTTAGCCACGGTTCATATACAAGTGGATTGAGGTCTCTTCCCTATTTTCTTTAAGTCATCATTATGTTCCCTAATTAATAAATAAAACTAAACTAATTAATTAAATAAAAACTAGTCATTATATACACCATTACTACTACCTTTCTAATTCATTCACACAAACACTTTACTCATCAAATCCTCTCTAAAAACTCATCCATTTTTACAATATTCCAAAGGTAAAAGATGAAGATCTTCTTCCTTTAATTAAATTTAAAGTTTAATTAATATAAATTCATACTTCTAAAAATATTTTAATTATTTAGAATTAGTTTAAAAATTGACTCTAACTATTTTCTTCTCTTTTGCGCATGTGGCGTTCGGTTGGTTTAATTAGAGTGTGAAGACGGGTTTGGAGAGCTTAGTGAATTCGATAACTATTTCGATCCCGAGAACACAAAAGACAAGAATCGAATTATTAGAAATTAAAATGAATTTAATTACCTTTAAGTATATCGACACTTTTATAATTTTTGCAATTAATTTAAGTTACTAACTTTTAATTTAAGTTCACTAACATTTTTTATTACGAGTATTTAAATTTTGCACTTTAATTTAAGTTACTAACTTTTAATTTAAGTTTACTAACATTTTTATTATTTAATTTTTGTACTTTTATAGAAGTTATTTACTTTTAAAGTTATTAACTTTTCCATTATTTAATTTTCGCAATATATTTAAGTTTACTCACTTTTAATGTTTTATCACTAAAATAACTTAACTAAACTATTAAGTGAATTTGAGTAAAAATGAAAAGAAAAAAAATTACAAATGGGGTATAACCCCACGACATTTATGCCAATTTAAAAATGAATTTGTTAATTTTTATTTTTTATTTTTACTTAATCACTAAATATAATTAATTAGTTTGGTTAAGTGAATATGTAAAAATAATTACTTATGACAATGAATTAATAAACCGAGTAATTATGGTTAGTGTAATCGAAACGATTAAATGAATTAGAGACAAATAGGTTTACTTCCCGAGCATGGATTGGTATTGATATTAAACTACTTGGACAATCACGATAACGTCACTAAATAAATTAAGTTGGTTAAAATGAACAAAACCGAGATGACTAAATAAACCGAGTCTTAATTTAGATATCAGTTTTACTTTTGTCACCATTTATAAAATGAACTTAACGACTTTGTTTCATAATTTATTTTATGACTTATAATTAATTTTAACGTTTTAAAAATCGCTAAATACAAACCGAACTTAACGATTTTATTTTAAGAAATTATTTATGACTTATAATTTAATTTTAACGTTTTAAAATATCACTAAATACAAATTGAACTTAACAACTTTGTTTTAGAAATTATTATGATTTAAAAACTAACTTTAAAACTTTCCAAATATCATTAAGTACAAAATGAACTTAACCATTTTATTTCTAGGATTTATACTTATAAGTTATGACTTAACAATTAAGTTAGGAATTTAAAAGACTTAGTAAATAAAAGTCTACATTAAAATTTAAATGACATAAGAATTAAAAACTTTTAGGAGTAAATAATTAAACTAAGTATAGAATCTTCTTTGGAAATAATAAACTTGGAAATAAAATTGGACATACTTATTAATAAACAATCTTAACTTAAGAATTCAATAATCAAACTATACCTTAAATAATATACTTAAGTGTTAATGTGGTTACCCTTTCATTATAAAAGTTTGACGATGAAAGTATAAGTCTTATCACGAATATTGAATGAAATGATATTAATTGATGTATGTTAGCACGTCAACAAAATGTGACGTAGAATGGTTACAAATAAATGTATTCTTGGATATTCTGATCACGCGTAACCTGGAGAGGCGTTGTTCGGAAAGGTTGCCACACACGGGACCCATGTTAGGGTGATGCACTGCCATAGAGTTACTAGCTCGGTTCCGCGTCGTGGAGGATTTGGTATATAGTTGTATTGGGTATAGCCGATCCCGTATTGGGTACGGGAATGCAGCCTCTTAACAGAGGTTTCTTGGTAGGTAGTAGTCGTTCTATTTACTTACGAATTGCTCATCGGCTAGTGGTGCCCAGTTCATAGTAGGTAGAGGCGTATGTATACATGGACAAGGAATTGAATCATTCCTCTTACCTATCGGTATCTGATTTATAGTAGGAAGATCACTGCGGTGGCCTGTCCTAGACTCTGAGGGGTGTTTGTAGTCGCATCCCGACAATCCGTCTTTGACGTGTTGTTCCTCATAGACTTAGATGAGATGAGTGTATTCGGTCAGACCCGATCATAGAAAATTAGATGTATACGATCTGTTGTTCGGTATGATCTACGAGTTGAATAGTCTTATATATTTGAATGGTGATAACGTAAGCCGTTTCGGTAAACGAGACCGTTCTGTAGTTAGACTCACGAGATTTATGTGATGCATGTTAAAAAGGTTTTCAATAAAAGACTACAACTTTCTGTTAATGAGTATGATGTATGTAAGTACTATCCGTTGTTATTATTGTAAATATGGAATATGATTCTATGTTGATGTATTGATATACTTGTTATTTAAATGCGTATTACATGACATACGTATCTGATTTCATGCTATCTGTTGTATGGTCGTGCTTAATGACGTTACAAAATTATATTGATTCCACCTAAACCTCTTATTGCTTTAGAGATACTTAGGAGAACTTAGCTAGTCACTGTCCGCTAAGCGGGCACCCCCCTCAATTTGTTTTGCAGGACCCCCATGACGATTGCATACTATGGAGGGGACGATGTATTGCTTTTATTTTAGGTTGAGTGTTGTAATATAAACCTTTATCGCTTTTGAACTTAAGTTGTACTTTAAACTCTATTTCATTTTGGGCTACGAGTTGTAGTATGACACTTTCACGTTGAATATCATTTTGGAGATTTCGAGTTAATAACTTGGTTTAATTAGACTTAACTATGATTCCGCCTTAGTTAATTAAAGTCACGAAAAATCGGGTTGTTACAATGCGGGATTGGATGAAGAAGAGAAAGCCTTCATTGAAAAACAATATCGTGCATCAGTCTTCCCGAGAGATATAAAAAGCGGCCATCATCAAAGAACCCCCGATAAACCTCAACCGTCAAACACTCCAATCTACAACAAAACACGTAAGATTAGGAGATAAATGAGAGGGGAAAGGAACCCTGGACAACAAATGTTGGCTCTAACTGTTGAGGCACAATATTTGCAATGACATGAGAAACATCATGAGACAAACGAGCTCACTCATGTTTTCATGTCTTATCCAGAGGCTGTGGAACTATTCCGCGCTTATCCTCACGTTGTACTCATAGATTCGACGTACAAGATCGACAAATATTTACAAGATGGCCCTTGTGGAGGTCGTTGGTGTGACACCCACCGGTTCGCTTTCCTAATTGCATGTGTCTTGATTCCATCTGAGTCGGAAGAAGGCTATACGTGGTTGTTGCAAAAATTAGTTGCCCTTCTCGAGTGTACTGGTAAATCTCCTTCGGCCTTTGTTATTGACCGGGAGTTGGGGTTGATTGCTGCTCTTTGGAACCTCTTTCCTAATACTCCTCACTTATTGTGTCGTTGGCATGTCAATCGTGTCATGGAAAATAAGGCACTGTTGATATACAAAAGAGAGTGGTAAAAAAACATGTCCTTAAGAATCCTGAAACCGATTGGGGGCAAGTGATTGAAGAAGGAAGAGTTTAAGCAGGCTTGGAGTATTTTTAGTGGCAATTGGAGCCAATTGGCTTCCTATGCGGCAAGTACATAGGGTAAGCATTGTTCCGAGTTCGTATTATGCTATACAAATGACTACTTTCATCTAGGGAACACGGTGGACATTGGTTGCGCTTGCATTCTAGAGGTCCACCGAATGAAGTTCCTATGCCTCTAATTGTTCCAATTGGGAAGTCTTTAGAGACGTGAGCGTTTCAAATTTCGCAACGTTGTAAAACGCAAACATCGAGAATTGGCATACTTCTATGAGAACGACCCCACGAATACCTCGCACCAG
>JAUEKU010180306.1:0-10398 GCA_032274805.1 Gypsophila paniculata | reverse complement strand
AACATGGTCCATTTTCATCATCGGGTGTTTTGCGGGAACTCGATAAATTCCAATATCGACAGATATGGGTATCTACACAGTGGGTGATCACTGTACAGATTATCGATTGACAGTTATTTGCGATGAAATGCATAGATGCTATGATCGTATTGACAGTACTGACGCTTGTGCTTTCGTAAAATGATCCACCGATGATGGCGTGTGGTGAGCAGATGTTGAAAGGTCTAGCTATGACGAGCGGGGAGACGGACGGGATCACCACGAGTCATAGATAGTTTGGTAGTTGAGATTTTGAGACAGTTATATCTTATACTTTTCATTTATCGTTTATGTATATAGAGTTGGGCCTTGTAACATTCATTAAAGTTTATTGAACTGTTCTTTACTCGTATTGCGATGTTCACTAACTCCGAAAACGGAGATGGTAACATCTCCATATGCCCTTGTGGTCTGGCCAGACACTTGGGTATATGGGGGTGTTACATAGGTGATTTGCAGATGGTTAGATTTGGTTGGTCGGAGTTTCGTGGTGATGTCGCCGGCACCGTCGTCTGGTTGGTCGGAGAGAACACCGGCGTTCGATGGTGGCAGCAGCCGGCGTGTGTGGTGGTGGATGATGACGAGAGAGCACAAGGGAGAAATTTGGAGTTAAATTTGGGGTAAATGTGTGAGAGATTAACAGGAGCAATTTTTTTAATCCAATGGTATAGAGGAGTTCGTACGGTTCGTACAGGATCCTATTTCTCTCTATATATATATATATATGTTGTTAAGGTAAGGGGTATATCAATTTTGGCATGACTCGACCGAGTGTGGCAGGGAACTCGACCGAGTAGTGGGTACTCGACCGAGTCTCTGACGCTTGACCGACTGGGGTTATGTGTGTGTTTTGGCAGTAGCTTCTGGAGTGTGGTAACTCAATCGAGTATAGAGAATACTCGACCGAGTGGTCGTACTCGACCGAGTACGTCAGGTACTCGACCGAGTATATTTTTTTTGATTTTTGGACAGCTGCTGGAGTGGTAGCACTCGACCGAGTACGTAGGGGACTCGACCAAGTGGCTCGTACTCAAGCGAGTATCTTTGGGTACTCGACCAAGTACCTCATTGGCCGGTTGTTGTTTTATTTTGAGTCGTAGGCTGTGTGCTTACGTTTGTCTTGGAGTCTTACAGAATTATTTTACATATGTGTTGGTCCTGATGCGTAAGTTACCGGATCCTATGACGAGGAGAGTACCACCTTATGATGGGTATGAGTTTGTTGGGGAGGACATGTGGTTATACGTGACCTTATATGTTGATTTAATGAAGCGAAAAGTTGAGGCAACCCGATTTTCGACCAATTTACAATGAGAAGGGCCGGAATTGAGGAACATGTGTTAGGCCTTTGTGCTGGGGGGGGGGGGGGGGGTTAAGATATAGAGTTACGGAGGGTTCACCTACAAAAGCCTAACTTGCGAGTTCCTGGCAAGTTTGGAGGCGAGGTTAGACGGTCTAAGACCAACCAAGTCCTTCTAATTGCTTGGAAACAAGCAAGAAATGCCCTTAGAAGTGTTTGCGACCACCCTTGTCATACCACATGCGAACAATGGGAAATGGAGACCCTCACAAGGAAATAGGGCTTGTAAGGATATGACCAAATTTTGGAATATCATAGCAAGAGTGGGGAGGAAGTACGAGACCAATAGGGCCACACTCTACTCGGTTTGGAACCCGGTGTTCCACTATTTCTTGAGGTTATTTTCTAACATTCTTATGGGGAGTCATGAGACCGCCCACCGAGTAGGGTTAACCGCTTGTCATACCCTTATGGAAATATTGGATGATGTACCCCTCTCCTTTTGCATGACTAGAGCCGTAGTGACACAATTTATCTCACTCCGCGACAAAATGCCCAAAATACTTGTGGGAGGGGGACTAGTGACCATCATTGCCCAAAATTAGGGATGTGAAACGACCCGGAGGAGAAGGCATTTGTGTACATCTCCATTGACGAGGAGTATATAAACCAATGCTTCTTCAAGAAAGGGGTTAATGGGGAACCAAGGTATTATTACCTCATTACTCAAACGAGAGCCATCTCTCTCCCGGCGGAGGAACACACTACAATCCGCCAAAAGAGTAATTGGGGGATGCCTCATAAGAATGGGGAACTAGTTAGAGCCAACAAGAATGACCGTTGGAGGCTTGCTTTTATGACTATGGCCCCACGGATATTCTTCACGAAATGCCCCTTCCCCATGACCTTGAGGATGGAGCGAGCGATGAGGATGTCCTTTCCCTAGCCAGAAGACCCGAAACCAATGTGCACCATGTGCCAACCTATTACACCCAAACACCTTTGTAACACCCCTATATACCGGAGTGCCTTACCAAGGACCACCTTAGCATATAAAGACGTTACCATCTCGGTTGCCCGAGGAAGTATACATCACGATAACGATAATGAAACATTTAATTATAACTGTAAAACCCCAATTATCCGGCCAAGATAATTGAAGTGCTACCATATCAGTTTCCCGAGATAGTGCTCAAAACAACAATCAAATACCATTTTATTATAATTAAGCTTAGTGAATTACAAACCAAGAGATAAATAAATACAAGTTATGACTACTACAATCTTTCTAATATATCTACACTCGACTCGGCCATCATCAAAGCTTGTCCCATGCCCCGCATATCACCAAAGCAACCTGTACTCAACCTGCATATGATCGGAAATATCATATGGATCGACACAAGCCACCCCGAAAATAGGTGACAATTACACAGACACAAACATGCCAGTTTCAATAATAATATAAGACGCTAGACACTACATGAATGAATGCAACATGCTAAAGAGTACACAACCCATAACCGCACAACGCCATACACACCACCTAGGTACCGGGACACGCCCATGCGTACCTATATCCACAACTGGTAATCCGATCACGTCGGTGGTACCGGGCCCGAGAGCGACCTGGATCCCCTGCCAGACGTCGTGTCTCAACCACACGAGTCCCTCCAAACTCAAGCCATCAATGTGCACATCCCTCTTGGACTGGGAAGCTCACAGAGGCGACTCAAGGGGAAGACGGTCTCCCAACCGCCTTCCGTCTCCTCAACAACCAATACCAACACGATATCTATTATACAAGATCATTACCAAAAATTCCAAGATCATACTAATAACACATTAAACACCAACTTGCCTTGACCAACATTGTATAGTGACATTCCATAATTACCTCCTAATGACATGATTACTCACTAAACATGTTATAATGCAACTACCCAACTTTCATGAGACTAACTACCACATTTACCATGAAACATGTGACAATCAACATATTGAAATCGAGTAGGATTAACCTACCTTTTAGCATCTTCAAAATCTACACCGAAACCACAAAAGATCCATCATCTAAAACCATCTCATCCTACATACATTACATAACAACTATCACTACTAATTACCATAACAATAACAACATTAATTAGTTCTTTAATTACCCATGATACTTATCATTAGCTACTAATTAAACTACCCATGAAAACCTCCAAATCCTAGGGTTTGAGTCCTAAAACAATCTATCTAATTTAAAGGAAAGAGGTAGTATACTCACCAAGTAAAAAGGAGCAAGAACAAGTGACTACATCTTCTAAATTCTTCACCCATCATTGTAAATCTAGAGTAGAGAAGGTTTGAGGGAGTTTAGAGAGTTTAGAGACGGTTAGGATAAGATGAGGAGTGATTTTAGGAGAAAAAATATGAAAACTAATTTAGGAAAAGATAAGAGGAAAATACAAAGGCATACACGGATTCTGGTTGAAAGCGACCCGGCAGTCGACCGAGTGCCAAGTTTACTCGGTCAAGTGCCATGGCACTCGGTCGAGTGACCAACATCACTCGGTCGAGTGCACTCTGGCCTAACTCAGAACCCTCATTGCCAAACCTCTCGGTCGAGTGGAGCACTTACGCGGTCGAGTGACCTCCACTCGATCGAGTGACACACCGAGTAGACACTTAGAAATTTGTGTATTACAATCGCCCACGCTTAAAAAGAACTTCGTCCTCTAAGTTCACCTCACTCTCTCATTTCCTCAAGTCTCATCCGGTCTCATTCTCGTACCTCACCTGCCTATCCTCCATAACACTCTTTCTAATCATCACTCTCCTCCCAAGTTCTTGTTCAACTCTCATTATTTTCTCACATTCCGTACTTTCTCTTCCTTAATTTTCCGAATTACTACATCCACTCCCCCTAAAAGAGAGCTTCGACCCGAAGTTCAAATATAAATCTTCATGATGCGGTCTCTTACGCTCATTACTAAATTCCACAAATGACTACGTTTTAGGTTCAACACTCTCTGTTACAAATTGAAAATTCATGATCAATTCCCATATCGTCTTATGCCGTTGCTATATCCTACTCTAATAGTCTCCCCCTCTACAAGCCTCCCAAACGTCAAAGCACGAGGTGCACAGTTCGACATTCTACTCCCACAAATAACTCCCAACTCAAGATGGTTATATGGATACGTATAAATCTATTGCAAGGTATAACTCGATTATTATTGCCTATCTATAACACGTCAAATCTCATATGTTCACTCACATGCACATCAATCTCGACTACGCGGGCTCTATAAGACAATCAAACAATGCAAAATTACTCGTTATGTGACTAAACCATGTTCCACATTCCCATTTTGCGGACGTCATGCCACGCACATAGAGCGTCAAATCCACCACATGATCACACATGTGTTTCCACATCCATTCTCGTTCCTCATCAACACTTCCACTCATACGGAAGACCATACTCACTATCATGCAATGACCGCTATGTGACACATAACTTGCGTTTTCATCTTACTTGCACACAATAAAATAAAATCACTCCAGTTAACATGTAATCAAACAAGGTTACCATATTATTCTCGTATTAATTACACATGTCAACTAACAACTTTTATTTATATCTCACTAAAAGCCACATTATTTGGTCAAACGTAAACAGTTCACGATAATACCACCCATGTTGGGTCAACATGTTCATCCAAACACCACTCAACTAACATAAACTGCGACATAAGTTTATACACCCAATATTTGGTCGAATAAAGACAAAACAAGGGTCAAAATAGGCTACTCGGTCGAGTCTATGAAGTCACTCGGCCGAGTACATGGCCACTCGGTCGAATGCAAGAGTCCACTCGGCCGAGTAGGCGACCACTCGATCGAGTGCATGGTACACTCGGTCGAGTGTCACCTGGGCAGGAGATTCTCATCCTCAACTCGTTTTCAAGCCTTGCTATCTTATCACACAAAGCTAGTAGACTCCAATGGTGATTAATACTCTATTAAATAACCGAGTCAGACACAATCTCTTGGCCTTATGGCCATCATCACTACCCAATTACGATGGAATATCCAAGATGCACTACCGACACCACATACTATATCATGGTGGCTTTCACAACCATTCCATCTCTGCCTCACAACTGGTGGCGGTATTACCATATCGTCACCAATGCCCTCACCGGAGGGCCACTATAGTCGCATAGGTATTCACCACACTTATATCGTCTCATGGTCAAGGTCTAACTACTCATTATTCTCAATAACAACGACATCATTACTCGATTAAGTACTACTACAAGGTCAAGACATACACCATGGGCGCTTATCTAACGTTTGGGAGGAAATTTCACAACATCATCCATACCACCACTCTTAGGGTCCGAGTCCGACACAACCACTTTCACATGCCGCGTGCACACCTAGCTTAAGCGGTCATACTAGGTAACACAATTGATCGAATCTCTTTAACAACATGATTGAATCCTCAAACACTACATGTCATATCCTTACTCTCATATCCCGGTTTCATAGTCCTTTGTCACCATTTCTTCAATTCATACCATTCCTCAAGTCAACTCTCATATCATCTAAAACTTTTATCAACTCACATCATCATTCTCTTTTACTTTTGGTACCCCAAATATTCCCTCATCATTCCATAAGTCTCATCCAACTATAGGATAATCAAGCCCTCGAGTCATGCTCCATAAGGCCTCTCTCACATGTCCTTTAAATTCCGTTTGCTAATTATGAGTCCGAACAACCGCTAAACATCCAATATTGGTTACACTCCACTCATTATTCATAGGTTGTCTCTTATGATCGACTTACCCCCACTCCTACCTTGCATGGGCTACCTATCTTCCTAGGTTTCCCAAATTTTCAAACTTGATGACTATACATAATTTCACACCTCAACCCCTCATCTAATTCCTTTAAATACATCACCACCTCTAGGTAACTAGCTATTACTCTTTTGATTGCAAACACTACTATTAACATAAAAGGTTTGTTTCCGTAGTTCATTAGTTTCCTTATTACCTTTTTATATATCTCTTAATCTCCATACCCTACCTTATGAACATGCACTCATATACAACTCATCCTCGTTCGATCAACTTGATCACCTCAAGTTCCATATAGTTACCATCTTTTCAATTCTCCTTAATTCCTCTAACTCAATTGAAGACTCCTTACGCAAGCTAAGTCACCTTCTTGTATTCCCGATTTTCGACATCAATCACATCATTTAAGGTCTCAACCAATGGTGTTCTCACTCATCACATGACTTACTACTCACGATATTCTACATGTACCTCTTTACTCGGGTCAAACCTAACTCATTTACTCAACTTGTCCAAATCCCAATAAAACACGTGCTTCCCATACATAGCCCTCAAAATTCATCACTCACTTATCACCATTATTAGCACTCTTTATCTTCCCGACTCACCAACTCACCCCCGTTTCACATCCTCTCCAACACGACCATATATACCTACACGTCTTTACTTATCACGACTATATATCCCACTAGACAACTAGGCATTGACACATATATAAGTAAGACAACACATTATTGATAAGGATTGCAACACTTATGAAACAAAGAAACTATGTTTTAAATATGAAAATGTAAAATCTAATCATATACCCTATGGTAAAAATAGCGTACCAACAAAGTTGGAGTCTTGTTATTGAACTAAATCGAGAAAGCTTTAAAACAAGATTTCCAAATTTTAAGACCGTACCTAACATCGTTAAACAACACTTGAATTTTTGTGACATCACTAGATAAGAATGAGGTACAGAATGTAAGACTCCCAGGTTAACCCAAACACAATACAACATCGACAAGGACTAAGTACCAAGAAACAATTAAGTCATGTTTGAGTGCAGACATCCAAAAATCATTTATATTTACTATGAAAATTCAAAATTTTGGCAATATTTTAAGATGAAATTTCACTTCAATACGATACACGTCGTTACCAACAAAGATGGTACCCTCATTAAGCAATAAAACTAGGTTTTACATACTAAAATTAAAACTTAAGCATGAACATAAAAGTTTCAAAATTCTCAAGGCAAACTTTTGAATGTACGACAAAATTAGCAACAACAACTATACTTGTTCCTTGTTAAACAATCACCCAATCAACAGACATAAAACAAATTATCGACTCAATAACACTTATTTTTGAGTCCGAAAAGATCAATGGGCAAAATTTAACATGAAATTTCACACTTGACATTAGAATTGACGAAACGATAAGATTAATATCATGAATCAAGTGAAACATGTCATCTACAATAAAACAACTACTCAAGACTCATCAATAGGCATACTCGGTCGAGTACAGAGGGGCCACTCGACCGATTAGAGACCACTCGGTCGAGTACTCTTCATACTCAATCGAGTGCTCCATCCCAGAAGCCCACCAAGTCTGACAGACAGCCTACTCGATTGAGTGCGACTCACTCGGTCGAGTAGACCTCCTTACTCGGCCGAGTGAAACACTTTCAGAAGCTCTGTAAACAGGTCACTCAGTCAAGTGACCAGGCCCACTCGGTCGAGTGCCTACTACTCGGTCGAGTCTCCTGCTTCACTTGGCTAAGTGCACCTTTTAGGGCTCTAACACATGCCCTCAACCCCTTATAGGTCTACATGCAATCCTACTTCACATGTTCCTACCCAAATTCATGCAAATATGTAACACCAATATGACACATAATCAATCACACACATAATGAAATTACCATATAAACGATATTCAACTTAACATCAATCTATTTAACACCTCAACATGTTAATACTTAAGCATCCAACATGATTCACATATACTTGACTATCATCATGTAACTTTCTCAATTACCACTCATGTAAATTCATTTTTCATGCACCAAGACATGTATATGCAGCAACTACACATCAAAGAACGACCCATTTACCCAACCACGTTATGACCAACTTGAGTTGAGAGGGCAAGAGTACAACCTTGGGACGTCTCCCAAGCTTGCAACTAGCTCCTAACACTCAAATTGGGTTCATTTTATTAGACGCGCCTATGTTCATTTTGGTTCATTGGTTTAGGTTCCACGACCGTGCTCTGATACCACTTTGTAACACCCCAATTATCCGGCCAAGATAATTGAAATGCTACCATCTCGGTTTCCTGAGATAGTGTTCAAAACAACAATCAAAGACCATTTTATTATAATTAAGCTTAGCGAATTACAAATCAAGAGATAAATAAATACAAGTTATGACTACTACAATCTCTCTAATATATCTACACTCAACTCGGCGATCATCAAAGCTCGTCTCATGCCCCGCATATCACCAAAGCAACCAGTACTCAACCTGCTCCCCATATGATCGGAAATATCATATGGATCGACACATGCCACCCCGGAAATAGGTGACAATTACACAGACACAAATAGGGGTGTTAACGAGTCGAGCCGAGCCCGAGTTTGGCCTTGCTCGGCTTGTGCTCAAGAACTAAAACTCGAGCTTGAGACAATCTCGAGCTTACCCGAGCTTGAAAAAAATGTGCTCGTATTAAAACTTGCGAGCTTTAACGAGCTCAAATCGAGCCTTTATAAAATTATTTTTATTTTTATTTATTTTCTTTTGATATTTTCAATAACAAGGCTCGAAGGTTATATAAAAATATTTGGCAAATCAGCGAGTCATTTGATAAGTGTGATACAGAAATATAATCATGATAAAATATTTTTATAAAATATGAGCAATACCTTATGTAATCACAAAAGTTCGAGCCGATCACGAGCTTTTTGAGTCGAGCCAGCATGTACTTGGCTTGACTCGTTAAGCTCTCGAGCCGAGCCCGAGCCTGCGTCAAGCTCACACGAGCCGAGCTTTGATCGAGCTTTGACCGAGCCGATCTTGAGTAGCTCGCGAGTTGTCTCGTCTCATTAACACCCCTAGACACAAACATGTCAGTTTCAATAATAATATAAGACTCTAGACACTACATGAATGAATGCAACATGCTAAAGAGTACACAACCCATAACTGCACAACGCCATACACACCACCTAGGTACCGGGACACGCTCAGGCGTACCTATCCACAGCTGGTACTCCGATCACGTCGGTGGTACCGGGCCCGAGAGCGACTCGGATCCTCTGTCAGACGTCGTGTCTCAACCATACGAGTCCCTCCAAACTCAAGCCATCAATGTGCACATCTCTCTTGGACCGGGAAGCTCCAAGAAGCGACTCAAGCGGAAGACGGTCTCCCAACCGCCTTCCGTATCCTCAACAACCAATACCAACATAATATCCATTACACAAGATCATTACCAAAAATTCCAAGATCATACTAACACATTAAACACCAACTTGCCTTGACCAACATTGTATTGTGACATTCCATAATTACCATAATTACCTCCTAATGACATGATTACTCACTAAACATGTTATAATGCAATTACCCAACTTTCATGAGACTAACTACCACATTTACCATAAAACATGTGACAATCAATATATTGAAACCGAGTAGGATTAACCTACCTTTTAGCATCTTCACAAGCTACACCGAAACCACCAAAGATCCATCATCTAAAACCATCAAATCCTACATACATTACATAACAACTATCACTACTAATTACCATAACAATAACAACATTAATTGGTTCTTTAATTACCCATGATACTTATCATTAGCTACTATTTAAACTACCCATGAAAACCTCCAAATCCTAGGGTTTGAGTCCTAAAACAAGCTATCTAATTTAAAGGAAAGAGGTAGTATATTCACTAAGTAAAAAGGAGCAAGAACAAGTGACTACATCTCACTAGTACAAAAATATTTATTTGCGGCTCCAAAAAAGGGGCCTTTTGCGGTGTTTTTGATGTAGCAGCAAATGGGGGGCCGCAAATAACAAGGTTATTTGTGGCGTTTCAAAAATGCCGCAAATAAGTGACTATTTGCGGCGCTTTTTTGAAAAAACGCCGCAAATAAGAGTTATTTGCGGCGTTTTTTCAAAAAAAAAAAACAAAAA
>JAUEKU010180295.1:0-10399 GCA_032274805.1 Gypsophila paniculata | reverse complement strand
ATTTATGGATGGTTTTCGGATAATGATTCATGTTAGCGGAGCTCAAATGATTTTGGGATTAAGGCGTTGTTGTTATTGTTGTTATTGTCGTCGTCGTTGTTGTTGTGAAACATAGGTTGACGGCAAATGCAAATATCTCATTATCATATTTTTATTATTTATACCTTTTGAGTTATTTACTCGTCAAAGTTCGAAGAGTTTGACTCCTGAAAAGTGAGATGGGAGGAACATACTGTAAGGGGGGAGCATCATTTATGGATGGTTTTCGGATAATGATTCATGTTAGCGGACCTCAAAATTATTTTGGGATGTTGTTGTTGTCTGTGGTTTGAGTTCCTGGGGTTTTGTGTTTTGTTTGATTTTATGTTTCTTGAAGAATAGTGTCGATGCTAATTTGAGTGAGTGGAATTTGCTTACTAGTGTAGTAGCGTATGATTTTAACGGAAGATTTTTTGGCTCTTGTGGTGTAAGTTATTGGTATTATGAGGTCGAGAAGACGGTCAAGTCTGGAGGTTGTTGATGCTAGGTGAATATCATGGTTTCTCTTTGTGGGTTGAATTGCTGAGGTTTACGTTGTGTTTGATTTTAGGTTTTTTGAAGAATAGTGTCGATGTTGACTTGAATGGGCGGAATTTTCTTACTAGTGTTGTAGTGTGTGGTTTTAGTGGAAGATTTGTTGGTCGTTGTGGTGTAAGTAGTTGGAATTATGTTGTTGATAGTTTTTGCGGATGATTCATGGACGGTTTGAGATGATGGTTCATGTGATTGCTCTTTGTGGTTTGAATTGCTGGGATTTATGTTGTGTTTGATTTATGTTTTTGAAGAATAGTGTAGGTTGCTTTGAGTGAGTTGTATTTGGTTGTGGTGGGACGGTTTTGGTGGAGAATTTGTTGGTTCTTGTGGTGTAAGTTATTGGAATTATGCTGTTGTTGATAGTTTTTGAGTGATGATTTGTGGACCGTTCCAATTGATGGTTCATGCTAGCCGACGCTAATTAATGTCGATTTTGATTCTGGTTAGCCGTATTTACTTTCTAGGGTGTGGTTTTAGTGGAGAATTTTTTGGTTCTTGTGGTGTAACCGTGTAAGTTATTGGAATTATTTCGTTGTTGATAGTTTTTGAGCGATGAATAGTGGACTGTTCTAGGTGATTGTTCATGTTAATCAACCCTAATTACTTGTAGGACTAAGTTTTTGTTGCTGTTGTTTTTGAGAGAAGTGATTGCTTTTGGTGATCATTGTGCACTAAAGATAGCTTCCTTTGATTTACTTTGTAGTAGGAAAATTCGAGTTGCTCTCATGATTGTGTGGTGTGTGATTTCTTAGTCTTGGTGGAAGGTTTACCATAGTGGCATGCGAGACCGACTAAACATCTAATGTTACCTTGTAAGATACACGATGTAAACGTCATTTGGGGGTAATGTGCGTTAGCTATATGTTACTCCGTAGGATTTACTGCCGAAGTACCAAACATTTTTGTCGATTTTTAATATGTTTTCGTTGTATGATAGTGTGGGTATATCTCAGTACACAATATAAATGATCTGAGGGTGTAAGACACATTGGCTATATGTTAGGGTTGATTATCCCCCAAAGTACCCAACATTTTTTTGAATATATCGTTAATATGATTGTTGTGTATGATAGTGGAAGTAATATCACTCATTGCTTTTCCTTGTTGCTGTTAGTTCACAGGATTGGAAAGCAAAATTGAAGCTACCACCACAAGATACACGATATAAAACAGAGGTATAGATGCTTAATTTTTAGCGCCTTTTTTGGTCATTGGGTTGGAGGATAAGAGCATTACACCATGGATAGTGAGTTTGCACATGGAGTTTTGCACATATGACATTTGACATCCACAAGATAGAATGAAAAGAGTATTTTCTTTTCTGGGAAGAAACTCTGTACGCTACTTTGTGTTTGTACCTATTGTGTATTTGACATTGGTTACATTACTGACCTCTTAAGTTCTATACTTCACACATGTCTATAAGTTGGTTCCGTGTAATGTAATGGGTGGAGTATGTTGTTTGATACTTTGATGACACCATGCTGGGATTAGTAATCAGATCAAATTTCTGGTTCTGTTCGTAATTGGATTATTATCGTTATGTTAGGAATTTTATGGTGAAAGTCAACTTGAATAGAGGTTGAAGGCACTGATATTAGAGGGAGATGTCTTTTATGCACACATTTTTTTCAAGTCCAACGTTGTGTATTATTGTTTCTACAGGATGTAACAGCTACCAAAGGCAATGAATTCGAAGATTACTTTTTAAAGCGTGAATTGCTTATGGGTATATACGAAAAGGGTTTCGAACGACCATCGCCTATCCAGGAAGAAAGCATTCCAATCGCTCTCACTGGAAGTGATATTCTTGCAAGGGCTAAAAATGGGACAGGGAAAACTGCTGCTTTTTGCATTCCGGCTTTGGAAAAGATTGATCAAGAGAACAATGTTATTCAAGGTTTTATCTCTTGACTGAACTTTCTACTTAAATCTTTAGCATGGTAATTGGTTGGCGTTCCTCTTCCTCTCTGCTTCATATCTGACCTCTTGGCTTTGATGGAAACGTGTAAGATTATTTGAGTACTTTCTTATTTGTTTCTTTCTATTGGTGCTTTTCCATATGTGACCATATGTGAAGTCAAATTCTGTTTTGTTCTTCCCTGCCCTCATTATTATCATATTTTTTTTTATTGCAAGTTACAATGGTAAATGTGGGAGCGACTGATTTGAAAGAGCAACTTGGAGAATCAGTGAGAATAGAAACTTTGAATACACTTTTTCTGTTTGACAATGACTGCCATCTTAGAAGTTCGATAAATTAAACTGATTTTACGTGCCTCCGTAGTGATTGCTAATTCCATTCGGTATTCTGTCATGTGATATCAACTGGTCTTTATATCTTTGCAGCTGTCATACTTGTTCCCACAAGAGAGTTGGCTCTCCAGACATCACAAGTGTGTAAAGAGCTTGGGAAGCATCTGAAAATTCAAGTGATGGTTACCACTGGTGGAACCAGTTTAAAAGATGATATTATGCGATTGTACCAGCCTGTTCATTTGCTAGTAGGAACACCTGGACGAATACTAGATCTTGCCAAGAAAGGGGTTTGCGTTTTGAAAGATTGTTCCATGCTTATAATGGATGAGGTAACAAGCCTGATTTTTTTTTTTTTTTTTTTTAATTATTATTATTTCTATCTGAACGTCTCTTTTCTTATTACAATAGGATTCTTTTCTTCTGTCTGATATTATAAAATCTATGCGAAGTTCTATCTTTTATTCTTATTTTGTGCTATGCAGGCAGATAAGCTTTTGTCTCCAGAATTTCAGCCATCTATAGAGCAACTTATTCGGTTTCTGCCCGTGACTCGTCAAATTTTGATGTTCTCAGCAACGTTCCCTGTTACTGTTAAAGACTTTAAAGATAGATATCTACAGAAGCCCTATGTTATAAATCTTATGGATGAACTTACCCTGAAAGGTATTACGCAGTTTTACGCATTTGTTGAAGAAAGGCAGAAAGTCCACTGCCTAAATACCCTTTTTTCCAAGGTTTGCTCATACCTTTGTGATGATATTGATCTTATGAATTACGCTTCTATCAGATATCACATGCTATTTTTTTTCCCTTCTATTTTCAGCTTCAAATCAACCAGTCCATCATTTTCTGCAATTCTGTGAACCGTGTTGAGTTGCTTGCCAAGAAGATTACAGAACTAGGTTATTCTTGTTTTTACATTCATGCCAAGATGTTGCAGGATCATCGGAACAGAGTATTTCATGATTTCCGTAATGGTGCATGCAGAAATCTTGTCTGCACTGGTATGTCAATGATCCATAGATTGTGCTTTGTATTGTTGTTCATGTTGACTGAAGAAATGGGGTGTCTTTTCCCTCATCTAGATTGTTGTTCATTTTGACTGAAGAAATTGAAAATCAATTTATAGAACTTAGGATTCCTTTCAAGATTTATGCTGTAAAATCCTTTTTGTGATGTGGTTAATGTGGCATTAAGTGAAGTTTTATTCTAGCATTTGCAATTTTTTACTACTTGAGCCTTAAGGTTGCTAGGCAATGGATTTCTACATTTCTTTTCCACTTTTCTTTACGACGGTATATATGACGTTGTTGTTTGTGGATTTTTTTCTCCTGCTTCTTACTTCAGAATTCCCTTTATCCACATTTCTCTGTAAAGCATCGACACAATTCTTCTGTATGTTTTCATATTGTGGCTTTTATGACTAATTTTTTGGCTTCTTTGAATGATCATTACAGATTTATTCACTAGAGGAATAGACATTCAGGCCGTTAATGTTGTTATTAACTTCGACTTCCCAAGAAACTCTGAAACCTACCTCCACAGGGTATGTGTAGTATTGGTTTAATGTTGTTATTTTGTCTCCAGTTGGAGTGTTTAACATTTGCCATGATAACAGGCAAAATATTCCGAGCTTATCCATCTATGGTGATTGTTTTCTTTGTAGGTTGGTCGATCAGGAAGGTTTGGACATCTTGGTTTAGCTGTGAATTTGATTACTTATGAAGATCGCTTCAACTTGTATGTTCCCTTATTTTTTTTTTATTTTTTTTTTACCATTGGAATGGTGTTTCACCTTTTTATTCTTTTGTGCTAATCCATGACTACTCTCTGGAACAGGTATAAGATTGAGCAAGAATTGGGAACCGAAATAAAACAGATTCCGCCAAATATAGATCAAGGCATCTACTGCCGTTGAGTTAATCAGTTTGTTCTAGTAGATGTGTGCTCTTGGGTGAACAGTTAATGGTTCCTGTAACGGCTGTAAGTAATCTGTATGACGTCGCCACTATGAGTTTCTATTTTTCCTACTTAGTTTACATTTACATCTTAAGTTTTGGCAGTCTGGGTTTTGACTTCGCTACATTGAATTGCACCTTTGTGTACAGATTAAAACTTCTTGTTGAACTTTAATGAGCTTACTATGCATTTTTTCACCCGTCTTTTTTTTTTTTTTTTTTTCAAACATCATTCATCTTTCATCTATCCTTTCCTGCATCATGTGGTACTGTACTACTGTGGTAGTGTTAGGGGCTTAGGGCTATGCTTTAGCAAGCTTGTTGGCAGCGGTTTTACTTACTACAGCTGTTTGACTGGTTTCATCCTTGTTATTTTTTTTTTTTTTTAAATTCTGCAATTAATTGTTACTTTCCGTGGATTCCAATATATCATGCTCCTCCGCAGCAAATATCACATGTCCCACTTTCCGTGGTTTCTATTAATTGTTTCTCTTCAGCAAATCTTTCTATGCGGAAAGGTCTCACATGTAAATATTTGTATGTTTCTCCAATTTTGTTAACAGTTGGTCTCACATTCAAGACCGTCTCATATAATTTTTTTGTGATATTCCTTTGCAGGTGTGTGATCACAATTGAAATTTACCCACGAATACGTCTCAAATGTAGTATCATAATATCTTGGGTGGTGTCTTGTGCGGTCTGTTAGTCAGGGATGCCTTGTGCAGATCTCCACAGGATTTCACCTTCAACTTCTGGTCTCTGAACAATAATATGTAGGTTTGACTGAGGTTGAGTACTATGTTCCTGAATTTTCGGATCATGAAGTTTTAGATTTACCTTCTCCGTGTTTGTGCTGTCCTCCTTAGGTATCTTTGGAATAAGCCGGTTTACCGTCTGTGCTTGGAATTAAAATGCTCATTCGTTCGAGTGAGCTTTTTAAGACACTGAAATCATCGTACTTTGTCAACTTGTTTGCATATGTGCAAAGGGTTTATTTCCACACCTTTTTTTCCTGGATTTATATTTGGTTGTAGCCATCAAGGATGTGGACATGGACCCTCTATTTTGCAAATCTAAGTTTTTCAATTAAGATCGAGGTTGATTCTGTCATCTCTCGACTCGGTTATGCAATTGATTTCAGAACTTAATGCTTCCAGCTTGCACAATATGTCAATGTTCCTTCTGATTTAATAATGTCTACCATATTTTTGAGGAGGGCGTAACCCTTACTTTGGAGGGTGGGGACGAGGCGTCCAAAAAGAGGTCCTTAGGCAGCCCGTTCCGCATAAATGGACACCTCTAGTACAAGGTATATTAATATCGTCTTTTAATTGGTTTAATTTCCATGACATTACTTGACTATATGTCTAGAAGAGGATGATGGTCGATGGAGGGATGCTCACATTGTCCCCTTCACATTTAATGTGTTATGCTTTCCTTTCAATCTCTATTTATTGCTTGTTGGCCACTCTTTCACGTATTGACGGTAATTTTTTTATGAAATACTTGTATGCGTATAACGGTATAAGTGTATAACAACTTATTTGTGATTAAACGTGATCATTGTTAGAATTCATAATGATCACTATTTACTCAAAAATAAATATAAAAATAATTATTGGAATGGTTATATCTTAATCATAAATAGCCTGCAATATGTATTACTAAGGTTTCATTAGAGAATTTACGGACAAAATATTACTATTATGTAATAAATATTAACGTGAGACCTTTCACATATAATGGTAGACTTTGGGATTGTTTTTTATTTCATGAATATTCTTTAATAGATAGTAGGTCTCATAGGAGACCCTATTGCCTAAAATACGCCAAATATAAGATGTCAATTCTGTTGTTATTGAGTCCCATTGGATTTCATCAATATGACTTGTATAACGATCGATGACATGTGATTCAATTCCTCCACATGATTATATCATCATCTACTCGTATATACTTTACGAGATATCGACTTTACACACATGAATAATATTTAATAAAGTCTATATAACCATTGGCGTGGTCGTGTGGAGCATATACATACACAAATATACAACGATATGTCGATCTCCTTTAAATTTTTATGCAAGATGCTGTATTCTTTCCACATAAATATTTGGCTAGCTTCCCTTAAGAAGTCAAATGTTACCTTAAAAACACTCCCTATATTATTCACTAATGTAGTAATTTAGTTTGACCTATACATTTATATTACTCATAATTTAATAAATGTGAAGGAAGCAACATGTCATTTAATAAGGGTAGTACCATAAGTTTTTGGTCTTTCTTTCTTTGTTTGATTGCTTTCTATTTAGCTCCATCAGTCTACTGTAGTGTTTTCTACCCTGCTCACCATTTTTTTTCTACTAAATGCATTAAATGTTTATAACCCTTGTGTCCTACTTCAATAATTTCACACGTCCCAATTCTTCGCAGCGGATTTATAGAATTAACGAACAAAATACGTCTATAGGTCACGCAAAATTTCATTTTAAAACCCAACAAATAGTAAATGTGAACCTGCTTTCTGATTACTCCGTATATTATCCATCAATGTAAAAAAGTATTGTAATTTTGCATATAACTTTATACGGAGTAATGTGCTTTAAAAATTGATTATGTGAGTGAAAATTTGAAAATGTGAATTTATTGATACATATGTTATATACTCTCCCAGTCTCCCCGTTCCACAATGATAGTCTCATTTACTTTATATATGGTAAATAAGGAAAATTAATAGACTTAATACTAAAAGCAAAAGTATGGAGAAAAAAAATGGTTGGGGTAATAAAGTGATGACATTTTGTAATATAAAAAAAATAGATGGGGTTATTGTGGAAACTTTTTATGACATAAAAGAAAAAATTAGAAATGGGACTATCATGATGAACCGTCCAAAAAAAAATAAAGTGAGACTATCATATTGGAATGGATGAAGTATTTGAGAACAAACAACTTATAACCTCTGTGGAATTTTATTCCATACTATACAGAGAATATGTTTATAAAATTCACCTTCTTATATTGAGTTCACCGAAACCTCTCACGATTTATACCGTATGTGTCAATGTTTTATATTTTATTTTTTCGACATCAAGGTGTGTTCACTATCAATTACATTGACAACTCTTTATCATGTGCTCTCCATAGAGATATAGATCTATTCAAAAAACCGATTCTGTTTTCACAAATTAAAAACTCTAATCTCAAAAAATTAAAGCCGAACAACCACGACAGCAAACCCGCCCGGCTGAAAATACCACTCATGACATAGATGCCATATTTTGTGTCAACTTACTTAGGGCATTGAATGCAGCAAGACCACGTCTGTTCCTACACACCATATTAATACAAACTCAGCTTAAAACTCGCTACAATTTGTACTACAACATCATCCAACATTTATTTCCCCTTCATTAATTTCGGCAAGCAACAAGTCTTCTATAAAAATGTCGGAAAAAAGGATTGTACAATTGGTTGTATTACAATTTTTGCATTGAAAAATGTCTTAGAGCATAAGACGACTCAAAATAGGAAAAACTCATTATAAAGGATCAGGTTTTCGGCTTAAAATTTCTGGTTTGAAAATAAATACTTGGATTATTATTGACAAATGGGTATGTCTTATGCATTAGACAGTCCTATCTAGCAATTACTATTCGGCAAAAACTTGTGTTAGACCATCTGAAGTTTGTCACAAGAGTTTTCCGTGTATAAAACATGACTAGTTTTGTATTTATCATGACTATTATTTTGAATAAAACGTGACGACTTGTTATATGTCTAATAGTGATAATGTTTGTCACCGTAAGAATTTAGGTGGTCACATTTCATGTACTAAAACCTGTTTGACACGAGTCGTACTCCATTTATTTTTGGTACAATTATTTCCACTTTTCCCAATCATTCATCACCCCCCTCATTTAATTCAACATCATCATAGCATTTATGTCTCTTTTTCATTTTTTAAATTTTATACGTGGTACCCTCGTTTATTGAATTATATCACTGGTATCCTCAAACCTAATGAATACTTCTTAAAATAATCAAAATATTAAAATTCACCTCTTTTAGATTTTTAGTTTATGCACTTTTGTTGATTTTTTTGGCACTAATAATCAAACCATCGAATAATTCTAATTCTATTGCAAAATCGCCTCATGTGTGATACGACCAATAGAGTTAATCAGCACCTCATTTAGAAGAGCATTAAATGAGATACATTCAATTCTATTGCCCATGTCACACAATCTTATATTTGAATAATTTGGGTAATTTAACAAACATTTGATAAATTTAGAAGTACCGATGATATTTATAGAAAAATAAAGATACTACATAAAATTTGAAAAATACATAAAATTTGAAAAAATACGAGGACAACACATGAAAAAACACAAAAACTATTATACCACCGATGGTATAGTAGCATGGTACAACCATTCCTAGTTTTGTTGAGCGTATGTACATAGTTTTTGAGTTTATAAAAGTTTCTGAGTTAAGTCGTAAGTTTCTGTGTGAGTATTGCAACTCAGAAAATTTAATTCAGAACTCACCAACTTTGAAGAAAAACTCAAAAATTTTATAAAAAAACTCAAAAAACATAAAAGATGTTGTAGTACTATCAGTGGTATAATCTCCTTATCGGTTAGTTATACTCCAAACCAAATCAAATGATTAAATGTCGACAAAAAATATGATTATACAGCCATGACTTAACATCTAAAATCCACTATAATTCATATAGCAACTATGACGACAACATCAGTAAAATCATATCTAAAATCGGACAAAGCCTAACATAAAACATCGTGTGAAATCGCAATACAAAGAGTATACAACCAGTTGTAGTACAAATTGCTTTCATGTTTTTGAGCAATTCTATAAAATTCATGAGCAGTATTATAAATTTTTTTAGCTATGTTTATAACCTTTTACAAAATGCTCGGAAATATTACTCTCTCCGTTTCATTCATTTAGCCTCACTTTCCTTTTTTGGCAATTTCACTCATTTAGTCCCATTACCAAATTTATCTACTTTTACCTTTGAAATTTACCAAAATAACCCTACTTTTTCACATTTTTCCACACACAACTTCCATATTATTTAAAAATATCAATATACCCCTACTTTTTCTCACTTTCTTAATCCCGTGCCATAACCCCATGGAGCCTTATGAGTGAAATGAACGAAGTATTAAAAAGCTCAAAAAATTTAATGATGATTGTAATACAATTGGTTGTATAATTTTTTTTCGTGAACTCGTCCTTAAAAAACCGTCTCCTATAAAAGTAGCATGTTAAGTCACACAATTAGCGCGTAATGCTTGTTTAATGCACACGTTATTATGTAGACTAATACTCCCAACTAACAGACCAAAAAGGCTTAACTGTTCAAACGGACCAGTGGGCCCCACATTAAAGTAAGGCGTACACGTGGGTCCTCGTCAGTCCGACGTGTTTGTGGGCCCCAACGTCGCTTTTGCTTGACAGCTGTTTCTCGTTAGTCCCCGTCGGTGCCAATATTAGTAAAAATCTAATGTACGGTGTAGATTAAGCCACGTGGATAAGTCGTGGCCGTCGATTAAACCAAATTTTTGATGAAATTG
>JAUEKU010180284.1:0-10400 GCA_032274805.1 Gypsophila paniculata | reverse complement strand
CGGCGGGCCGGGCCGGCTATATCGCGGCCCGGACCCGGCCCGTCCATTGGAAGGGCCGGTTACGGGTCATGGCGGGCCGGGCTTTAAAAAACGTGGCCCGATTGGCGGGCCGGTTCGGGCTGACCCGTTGAGTTGGCCACCTCTACTTGGTTGTGGTATTCCATGGGAAACCACTAGACCACAGGTATTCCATGGGAAACCACTAGACCACAACCCTAAGGTGAAAGCATGCATTTGCCACTATAGAAGGTCAGGTATGTAGAGTATATGATATGAATGTATGTATGATAAGATTTGATCGTATGGTATCTTATAAATGTGAAGTTATGATTTTAAATTTCATTTTATTCCGTAAATGACCACCAAAAAAAATAGAAATTGAATACTCCGTATTTTTTTAGAAAAATATCTTATAATACTCCTTTTTAAATATCAGTTTTTATGAAACATTTAATTTTATTTACTTTTTGCAAAACACATTCTTTTGACTTTTATAAAAATAGTTTTGTATAATAATACTCACAAAAAATACTTGCCTACAATATCAATTTTGTATGATATACTGTATTGTTTTATCAATATGAGTGATATGACTCTATGTCCATTTTGTATCCCACTAATTTCTGCTTTTGATATATCACCTCAACATAAATTAGAATAATTTTTATAATAGGATGTGATAAAAAAAAAAGAAGAAA
Organism: Gypsophila paniculata; assembly: GCA_032274805.1. Taxonomy (NCBI): domain Eukaryota; kingdom Viridiplantae; phylum Streptophyta; class Magnoliopsida; order Caryophyllales; family Caryophyllaceae; genus Gypsophila; species Gypsophila paniculata. Next base: position 9,702 of record JAUEKU010180284.1, on the reverse strand, counting down.
TAGTGTACGACATAAAACATATCATCTCGATTCATTGTTTTTGAAATTGCTTAATTCTTGTGTGCGACGGTCGTACGCATACGACGACCTCTTTGTGACATAAAGTGACCATTTTAATATTTAAGTTGACCAATTTAATGTTTAAACTGATCACGTAAAAATCTTTAAAACTGACCACCTTCAACTGGTCATCCCAAAACGGTCACTTTTTAGTCTATTTAAACATATAGAGACAATAGAGTTATTACACACAATTTCTATTTTTTCATTATTGGAAATTGGAAAATATTATATTACTCCTCTTCATTTTTTACATCCAATTAATTAAATAATTAATTAATTAAATTAATAAAATAATATCTCTCCTCTGGAAACTGGAAGAGAGATCAAATAGGTTGGTATGGCATCTCGTAATGACGAACCTTCTTCCAAAAAATCCTCTAAAAAACCCAAATGTACGTTTTTTTTTTTTATAAATTTAATTCTTTATTTTCTTGCATGTTTTTTTAATTCATATTTTCTTTTTTTTAGTATTAATTTCATTTGCTAAGTTATTGTTGATTTAGTGTTCTGGGTATTTTAATTGTTAAAATATTTCTTCTTTTATTTGCATGTTGCTTTGCTCATGACATATGATTATTCTTCCTCGGTCCCAATTATTTGTTTTAACTTTTAAAATGACGTTTGGTCGTGGCGGAGCCATAAATTTAGGTTAATCAAGTCGTGACACAGCGCCCCTGCCTGCCCACTAACTCCAGTGAGGAAATCGACTGATAAACAAATGACCAAATTTACCAATACTTTTCCTTCCTGATCTCATTAGATATTGAGTAATTCTTCTAAAAGACGGTCTATTACTAATAAAGTGAAAGACGAGTTTACTCATGTATATGATGTGACCACATTTTGGCTGATCGTGACCATTATTAACTAAAATTTTATACGGAGTATATTTTAATAACGGTCACATTATACTCAATCATGGTCATGATCAATCAAAATGTAATGATACAAATAATAGTTTTTCGAACGTGTGCCAATAATTTGTAATCCAAAATTTAGAGATGAACGCGTTCTTATTGTGCGAGTGTTTCCAATTACGGTTTTCCTCGTAACAATGCTCGTATTTCCTCTTGCACGTACTGGCATTTCTCTGTGTTGGCGTTGCTAACTCTTGTACCTTCGTCCTTTGCTTAGAACATTCTCTTTATCATATTGCTGGAATGCAGTCGTCGCTGCTGTTGTTGTACATTTGTTACTTGTTTTGCCTTGAATTTTTTTGCGGAATGTGAATTTTGAAAATGTGGTTTAGTATAGAATATTTGATAGGTTGTTTAGGGTTAAGTTGGAGAATTTCGTTCTCGTTGTTGCAGATTCGAGGTTCACCCAGCAAGAGCTTCCTGCTTGCAAACCAATTCTAACACCGGCATGGGTACAGTATTACTCATCTAAGCTTGTTTTTTCCGACTTCTTCAGTCACGCAACACACGTGAACTAGGAATTTTCCTTCGAGTGTAATTCTTGTAAATTTGTATAGTGATCTTAAATCTATTGTAATTAGTATACTACCGATGTAAAGGTATTCCTTTGTTCACTTTTTAAGGATCACTCACAATGTTGGAAATTAGTTTGAGCAGTATGCTCGTGAAAGTCGCAGCAAATGACTCCTATAGCTGTGAACTTGTGGTTAGGCCATACCATAACAAGTGAAAAATCGATGGTTTCATCTTAATTGACTGCCATAGCTAAAGAATGTCTCCACTTGAGTCATTATAAGTAGTTGCTCTAATTCGTTCTTTGTTTAGTTGCTAACAATAACACGATGCATTTTCATATTTTTTCCAGGTCATTATAGTGTTTGTTGCTGTCGGAATCATCTTCATTCCTCTCGGTCTGCTTTCCTTGTCTGCATCAGAAAGTGTAAAATGCTTTACATCTTCTATGCTTCAGATAACTAGACTAGTGAAAGAATATGCTGCATGATGATGAACTTTTTTTTTTCTGATGCATAGGTTATCGAGGTTGTCCATGATTACCATGAAGATTGTGTTCCGCCACCCTATAAAAACAATATGGTTGGATATATTCAGAGTGCCGACATTAACAAAACATGTATGCTGAATATGAGCGTAAGTCATAATTCTTGATCATCGTCATTGTAAGTTGTAACTATTGCCATGCCATAGATTCCAAATTCTTGCTACATCTTATGTTCTCTGGAGTAATTGTAAGTTGCATTTTATGAACATAAATAAATAACATTATCATACTAGTGTAATGCAATTCATTCGGGTTTTTAGTACGATATGTGTGTGAACATAGGTTTAGCCACAAAGTTATTTCAGCGTGTCAAAACTTAAAAGTGAAATATAGTTATATTCTCAATAATTGATAAGCATACCAATAGACTTGGCAACTTCTTCAAGCCAATATACTACTTGAATATTACTATTGACAGATACGATAAAGATCATTGGCTCGTACTGTTTTGTATCCAACTCACATTCTATAAAATTTACTCCTGTTCTGCAATGTTTTCACCATCCCACTTTTGAGAGTTAAACATTCACAACTTTGACCATAATTGATCCAAAAGTCAAAGTTTTCTCACGAAACTGCCTCATATGGATATTTTCAGGTTCCCAAGCATATGAAGAGCCCAGTTTATGTTTATTATCAGCTTGATAAATTCTATCAAAATCATCGTCGGTAAGTAGACAAAGCAGAAAGGAAAAGGGATATCAGATTACGTCTTATTCTTGTCTTTAGGAGATTTAATGTCATATCTTTCTGTGAGTTGTCTGAATAATGTAATGCTTTGTTTTCATGTTAGATAGCTAGAAGTAATATCATATTAGATGGCTTATCGAACTGCTACATGGATAGATGATAGCTCGTATTGATCATACACTGGAATAATGTAGTTTTTTCTTTTCAGATATGTGAAAAGCAGAAACGACAAACAGCTCCGAAGCAAAAAATACGAGGACTCCACAACATTTTGTGAACCAGAAAAAACTGTGGAGACTGACAAAGGCAAAGCTCCTATTGTTCCTTGTGGTCTCATAGCATGGAGTCTATTCAACGACACCTATCAATTTTCTGTTGATTCAAAGACACTTGGAGTCAACAAGAAGGGTATATCATGGGAGAGTGATCGGAAACATAAGTTTGGATCTGATGTCTATCCAAAGAATTTCCAGAGCAATGGACTAATTGGGGGTGCGAAACTCGATCCCAGCATCCCTGTAATACCAATTTTCACTCTCACTCATTATAGTCTATCAAAATTTCACCTCTGTCTTTTCCCGAGGAAGTTTGGTGGCATTGTCTGGATGGAAGGATCTGCAGGGAAAGGCAGAGATGTGATGTCCTATGTCTGGATACTGGGTTGAGTTGGGGGAAATAAATGGTCCATTTTTCCTTCTGATGGGCAAATTAAATCCTTTACATACGAAAAATTTGGGAGGAGACCCTCTTCCGCCCTCCCGTCCCCTTCCGACTCAACTTGTATCCAAACAAATTGTTTGTCGATATATTCAGCTTGATGAAGATACATGGTTTATCTTGCAGCTTAGCGAACAAGAGGATCTTATAGTGTGGATGAGAACAGCTGCACTGCCGAACTTTAGGAAGCTATATGGGAAGATAGAGGAGGATCTTGGTGCCGATAAGGTTATCTCAGTTGTCGTCCAGAATAATTACAACACCTACAGTTTCGGTGGCTCGAAGAGATTAGTCCTTTCTACAACTAGCTGGATAGGTGGAAAAAATGACTTTCTCGGTGTTGGATATCTCACAGTTGGTGGGCTGTCTTTATTCTTGGCTTTGGGATTCATACTGGTTTACCTCTTCAAGCCAAGGTCAGTGACTGATCTACATTACTGTTTCTATATTTTAGAATTTAGATGACTCATACTTTCCATTTCTAGCTAAGGCAAAGACTCGCTATTCATTAACTTTGAATTGTAATGTAAAAAAGCAAAACGACTTTCTAAATCATGCTACTTATGATATGAAGTAATCCCTCCATAACACTTTTACTATCCTTTTCTGAATTTTATGATCAACTTTGATCGACAATTTATCTAAAATTTTGTAGAAGTATAATGTTGTGGGATAATAACAGTCAGAGCGGACAATCGAAGTCAAAGTGGACAATTTGAACAGAATGGAGGGATGACCTGTTAGTTTGTGCAATTTTCGTTGCAACTGTCGTTATTGGACACCTGGGAATAACCATTAAGGCTCTATTCTTTTGGACTTTTTAGAGCTGAGCTGAGAACAATATTGTATTTGGAAGAGCTGAACTAAGTTGAAATTAAGTCTAAAAGAATAAGGCCAAAGTGGGGTTCCGATCTCTACTATGGCAGTAGCATTTGCGGCCTTGGATAATGTTGTAAGATGGGCATTGTATTAATTCTCGGACAAAAACTTGATATTGAAAACAGTCGTCACAGTCTGATCTCAATTGTTCAATAAATGTGCGGCTTTTGTCTCAAAATGAGGTTGGGATTACCCCCAAAACCTTGATAAGTCTGTTATTCAACCGTGATGGAGGATGAGTCATTTGCTGCTTGGTTATTAGCTTTTATTGTCGTAGTATTCACAAAATCGTCTTTCCCCCTTACATTTAACGGCCTCAAAATTGTGCAGGCCCATTGGAGATCCATCCTACCTTTCATGGAACAGGAATCCAGCAGGGCACCTGAATTAGTCGCTTTCTTTTCAAACACCAAAAAGATCCGTATGTTGGAGCCATCTACTCCGAGGCTATATTAGTGCATTTTCCCTAGTAGATTGTATGTATAATTACAATGTCATAAGCCGATGCTCAAGTCTTCTTAGCTGTATGACCGGTTTATGCGCTCTATAGCCTATGAAATGATGTCGACGATCTGTATTGACACAAACGGATAGCAGTACGGAGTATGTGATCCCAGCCGTTTATTGTTTAACATCGTAATTTGAGCAAACTAATTTTGCAATTGTATAGGTATGTTCTTGCACCTGCGGAACAAAATGGTGGTTTTGAGCTGTCTTGTTGCAGTCGATCATTTTCCTTTGAAGGCATGTAGAGATGAAGGTCAGAAACCGATATTCTCCCCTTGCCCTGATTTCATTTGCATTTGCCGTGGTAATAAACGGCCAACATTGTTTTGTCAAAATAAAATCTCTATTATCCATATCAAAATTATTGTGTGAAATCTAAACCGTTGAATTTTATGGAATGATCCTTCCATTCTTATAATGAAATCTCGTAATGTAGATTTGGCGTCTATAGTACTCGTATCCGTATATGGCCTGCATAAACTGTTTTTACTCACAATAAAGAATTAAATCAAGAAAAGAAATATAATTTACAAAATAATCACCCATGTATGAGAGATCTTACAATAATATTATCGTAAGACCGTCCCACTTAAGTATTTGTTTTGAACTATATTGTAGTGTCCTGACATGATTTTTGTTAATTCTTCGCAACGAACTTACAAAACAAGTGCGATAGACAAGTGCACGAGCATTTTTTCTATTTTGTTGTCGGGATTTTTTAAAAGAAGTTATATAGGTAGTGAAGCATATTCTTCATTTGAATTTTATGACTAAATAAAAGTGTAATGAAAAGAAATGATAAGAAATAAATGAATCATACAAAGTATATACAAATATAAAACATGATGATAATTGGTTGGATCGGATAAGGCTCTTAACAAATCACATCATGCTTGAGAAATTTAGTGGCTAAAACATGATGAAATTTTAAATTTGTGTATGTGTATAATACATTTCACAAGTCTATTTGTGGTAGGGAATTACTACACACTTAACCAATTTTTAAAAATTGAAGATAGCTATGACTACCATTTGTTACTTAGGCTAAGTTTAATAAGGTCTCGGAGAGTTTGACTTGAGTTTTAAAAATAAAATATCGGAATAATGTCTTACCATAATAAAGATCCATATTAAGTCGGGATAAACCTAATCTTAGTAGCGGTCCTCGCACAAGCTACAAATTAAAACGTACTAGTTCAAAACTCCTATAATAAGTAATGTAACTTGACAAGTATCACCACAAGTCACAACCCAAACACAAAAAAAATGGAAGCACCAAAGTTTGAAGTGGAAGTAATAGCAAGTGAAATAATAAAGCCATCAACACCCACACCTTCACACCTTCAAAAATTAGCACTTTGTTTTCTTGATCAAAAATATGAACCTCATCTTTCACCTATGCTTCTATTCTACAATGCACCTCCTCATGGTGCACTTCCTCTAGACATTACCCTTCTTAAAACATGCCTCTCTCGAACCCTCTCTCGTTTCTACCCTTTGGCTGGTCAGTACGACAGTTGTGGCAGTCTCCTTTGTAATGATCACGGGGTACCTTTTATTGAGGCTCGTGTTGATTGTGACATTTTAAGTGTCCTTAGGTCACCTAAGGATGTTGATTTCCTTCCTTTGTACCCGCCTAGGGAGGATATAATATCGTCTAGGATTCACTTGGCTATTCAGGTCAATGTGTTCACTTGTGGCGGGTTTGCCTTGGGGTGGTACCATACCCATAAGGTGACGGATGGGACATCAACCGTCACCTTTGTTCGACACTGGTCTGCCCTCGTGATGGAACGTTACGAGGATGCAGCCCAGGCCGAACCTGATTTCAATGCAGGCGTCACTGCTTTCCCTCCTCTCCCCGAGGAAGGGAGTCCCCCAGCGACACCTGCATTGAAACAAGAGGGAAAAGCCAAAGAAGAGAAAAACAACTCTTCTTGGAACTTCACCTTCGAAAAGGCCATTGTCATTAGAAGTTTCTTATTCAGAGACGGCTCGATAAATGAGTTGAAGGTCAAGTCTAGAAGCGATAGGGTGACAAACCCTAGTCGATTCGAGGCAATTGTGGGTTTCCTATGGAAATACATACTCTTAGCCTCACCAAAGGAAGGACATTCAATGCTTGGGATACCTGTCGACTTGAGACCGAAAACAGATCCACCTCTACCCGGTGGATCCATGGGTAACCTATTCGCATCCGCATTCGCTAGAACTAGTAATCGGGCGGACCTCCGAGACATGGTTTCGGAGATCCATGGATCAATATCACAGATGAAGAATGTAGCTCAAAAACTTCAAGGTGAAAAGCGGTCCGAAGAATACAAAGGAAAGGACATATACTTTGTCAACTCATGGTGTAAGTCTACAGGATTCAGTAATGCCGATTTCGGGTTTGGTAAGCCTAAACGGGTACTACCCATTGATGATGCTGTAAACCATAACAAGAGAAATGGGATTCTTTTGACGGAGTTTGCGGATTCAAATGGTGACGGAATTGAAGCATGGTTGTTCCTAGAGGAGGATACTGTCAAGTTTTTGGAATCGAACCATGAATTTCTAGCTTTCGCTTCCTCTAATTTTTAATTCTAGACCGTACGTAGTTTCTTTGACATTGGCTCGTACTTGGGAGAGGGATTCGAACCTGCGACACAATGCTCGCAATTCCCGTGTGTTTGCCAGTAGGCTACAATCTCATTCGGCTCCCAGAGCAGTCGAGTCTTTTGTTATTTTGATTTGTTTGCTTTTAATGATTTAGAGTTCATCAAGAATTGAGTTTCAACATACTATTCTTGATACATTGTGTTTGGTTTAATTTTTGGAATCAAGAACTAAATAATTTTTATATTTATGGTTGTTATATACGTATTAAAGTTTTTCCAACCCATAATTGTTTAGCATAGTGTAAAACATATTTCGTATTATTCATCCATGGTTATAATAAAAGTAAAAGTGTCCAATTCTCACAAAAAGTATGATCAAAAGAACCTACAAACCTTTTCAATCAATTCTTGCACAAAAATTTCCTTCAATAATTTATATCGAGAGACAAAATTGTTAATAAATTGTTTTAAAATTGATTATGTTAGTCAATTACAGCATTAGTATACGTTTTTTTTTTTTAACAAAGTTGATACCAAGGGGGTTGGAAAGAGTCATACCCACCTCCGCCTTGGACCCTTGGGTACAAAAATCTCATACTTAGGTTTGAGATATGAGTATCAAAATGAAAAATTTCTCCAACAAATACATGATGCGAGTTTGAAATGAGCTAAACTAATACCTCATTACGAAAAAAATTAAACCAAACCAATCATATGATGTAATTTTTTTTTAAAATAAGGAAATATCTTCAACAATAATGGTCTGACACTCAAAATAAAGACAGCAACCAAAATTATACGAGCATCTACATCCATGAGTTTTAGGAACTCGTGGGATGTGATGATTGATCATAGCATCTCAATTCATGAGTGGCTTCTATCGTGAGGATGAGCGTTGAGCCCGACAATCGTTCTGACGAGTTGCTCATGGCCATTGTCCCATCACTACTATATTCTTTTTCTTATTTCTTATGCACGAATACTACGTTTAATTAATCAAATTGTACTTAACAAAATATTTATTATCTTTCACTAGTATAAATAAAACAATAGGTCTTCCTTATTAAATTAGGTCATCCGTTTTAAGAATGAAACGGGACAAGTTGTGATTTTTTCGAAAATATTATTATAACACACCTTATACTACTATTATAACACACCTTCTCCCTTATACTTAACATCCAGTGATCCAGTGCAACCATTAAATCTCGTACAACCATCCTACGCTCGTGGACCATCCGATTAGATCAGATAAAAAAATAAACGGTTTAGATTTTTTGTGATTTTTTCGAAAATATTATTATAACACACCTTCTCTAAAATTGTAACACAAAAAACATATTTCAAAAAGAATATTGTTACACACCTTCTTTAATATTATAACACTAGAAAATGACGACATCTAATTTTTCTAAAAAAATAAATAATCAAATTTTTTCTATAAATAGAGCTTTAAGTGCACAATCTTACTCACACAATTATATTTCTCTCTTCTCTTTCAATAATTGTCTTCTTTTCTTTATATTAATTTTCATATAAACTCATTACTATGGATCCTAATTCTAATAATTTTCAAAATAACTTGAACTCTAATAATAATAATATGGAGATGAACGATGAAATGCGAAAACAGATGTGGGCAGAATTTCAAAGAATGAGTTCCCATTTTCCATCACAATTTTCACAAAATAATTCAAGGAATGAAAATGTTATACCTCAATCACAATGGGCACAAAATTTCATTCCAACTCAACAATCGTCACCTAATGTCATGCTACCCCCATATCATTCACAAAGTTATAACCATTTTCAATATTCTAATCAAAATTTACATTCTCGTCCTCAAAATTCTCTCTCAAATATGCAATATTTTCCCCCAATTCAAGAAAATTATCCACAGTTTTCTTCACAAGTTCCTACCAATTTTCCTAACTTATCTGGTCGCGCGGAAAATGATGATGAAAATGAAGAGGGTGACGATGAAGATGTAGTCGAAACCAGGTCTTCCGGAGGTCAACCTGCAAATAGAAGAGCTAGCAAAAATGTGTTCTCAGCGGCTGAAGATGAAGCTTTGATATCGGCTTTCATGCAACATTCACAAGATCCTACTATTGGCACAAATCAAAAGAAAAGAGATTTGTGGGTTAAGGTAAAAACATTGTTTGATGAAGCCCGAGAGGCTAATCCAAACCAAATTAGAGAAAGAACTGCTGGAATGTTGGGTAGCAGATGGAGAAGAATTGCAGCAGGAGTCATGAAATGGGTTGGT
>JAUEKU010180283.1:0-29158 GCA_032274805.1 Gypsophila paniculata | reverse complement strand
CGGATAAAGCTGGTGAAGAATTGATACAGTTTATTGATTGCTTCCTTCTAGAGTGGAATTCAAGTGCTGTTCGTTCTGAAGCCACCAAATAGAACACAATAACACCAAAAAAAAAAAAAAACCACAAATAAATTACTCCTTAGTAAGTGACAAGTCAGCAGAAAGATAATCAATAGTACATATGACTGAATGAGCATTATAAGCACAAGATGATCTTTTGAGTGACAAGAATTAATAATTTCTGTAAAAAAAATAGCAAAAGAAGCTTTTTACAGTTGGGTGAACCTCCAAAATGTATATCAGATAAACAATCTGCACACTCCCCCACATTAATTCTAACCGATATCAAACGGCTACTAGCAAAAAGGCGACACGCACATAAAAAATGGGCGATAAAGTACTCAAGATAGGGGAGAGGGTTCACTCCAATGTCGAAGATCGGCTTGGAAAGAGAAACTGCTGGCAATCTGGTATTTAACGAATTGGATGGTACTGACCAGAAACTCTTTTGGGAGGCAGCTTCCGTAGAATAAAGAGGACCAGAGCGGAAGGCAGTATCTCGACTAACTGTTGTTTTCCAAGACAAAGGGCAAAGTAAGTGTTACTTAGAATTATAATGAGTAACAATGAGCTACAAAGTAGTTTTTAGCGAGGAGATAAACTAATGAGACGATTACCATATAGTAAATGAAGTCCAGAATTGGGTGATCCAAAACTTCGAGAGATGCATTGGCATCAAACGCAGAGAGCGCAACCTGTGATCACATAAAAGGAGTAATTAAAACCGTCTACAGATCCAAAGAGGATCACATAGCAGATAACGCTAAACTCAGAAAACAAATATCTAGCACATGATAGTAAGAATTTCGGATGATGAATAAGCTACATTTGAAGTCTTGAACATTATTCGACTCCTTAAAGGTTTCCATCTATGGCCGGAAAGGGAGTCAGTTGGATGTACGCACGTCTTACCCTTCCTCACGACAAAGAGACTACTTTTGGATTGTCCGTATCGAAAACTGCCTCAAGAACTGCATCAGCCGACTGCTAGTTCACTATATCATAGATTTTTAGTGCACCGTTTTGGTTTATACCATATTCCAAAGAAACAGAATAGTGAGTCTTTTACAACATTTGAAATGGAAAACTACATAAGTCTCAACGACATTTGACATTGAAACATTTAACTGACAATAACAATTAGATACATGCTGGTGAGCAGTGAATAAATAACACGACAAAAAGCGCCGAGTTCTTAGGAATTAGAGCTTACCATAAAGCAGCGAATGAGAAAACATGTAAAACAGATTGCTGTAACCCATCCAACCTGCATTATATTTGGAGCAAATGTCAAATTTAGATTTAGCATCTCAAAGCTCAACTCCTTTTCACCAGCAACCACCACACCGAGCTCGGACTGAAGAGTTTTGATTCTCAACCTACCCCAAAATTTTAAGTCTGGACGTTTACCCAAGTGGCGTGAAATTAACTTCCATGAAAAAAAGGAAATATAGTCATTCTTCATCTATAAAGATGCCTTCTTATATAGTTAATGCTTAACCACAGCTCGCAGGCATTCCTAGTATGGTCCTCGACTAAAACTCGGTAACAAAGTTTACTATAAAATTAAAATCACATTGATATATTCTCGTATGCTTCATTAACCCCTTGTTCACACAGATTGATTTGGAAGGGAAAAAAGGGTGACCGTATCAAGATAGCATGATCATTAACAACGAAGCTACACACATCAACGACCGTATCAAGATAGCATGATCATTCTATAGCACCATCAAAGCATTATCGATATTGAACAATAGTTTCTATATATTGCATTAATAGTTAGCACTTAGCAAGTTAGCATCAAATTGTGGGACACCAGGAATTGACCGACAGTTGATTTGACTCAGTTAAAGCTTGTCATAAGAAAGATAGAATACCTCATGAAGTTTCTTTCTTCGCCCCTTCGATTCAATTGGGAACCGCCGCAGCATTAAAAATAAACTACAAACAGAACATATTAAATGTTAATCTCTATATAGTTTGGAGTACACTCTACACTAACACGGTTTAGATACTGTTTGAATGACTTACCCTCCCCCATATAGCAAAAACCCAAGTGCTGCAATAAAAGAGACAACTGCAAAAAGCAAAATATATATATGTGATATATATGTAAGACCGAAAGCTTAACAAACAAAGTTCAAGGGAAAAGGCGGCATTTGCTAAAACTTGATTCAGGGTAACTAACCTGCTATAAATACTTGGCTTACGGATTCAATGAAACTGTTGGGATTCAACCCAAGGTATACCCAGATAAAAACCTGACGAGGTTGAAATCGAGTAGATTTAACTATCAAATTAAGGAATGAGCGTACATTATCTATATATCTCTTCCCCTCAGTTATTAATCGTCATAACGAACAGCATCTGACCTATTTAAATTTTCAAATACCATAACCTAATAAAGATTAACCACACATAGCTCAAAAGCGAAATTAAGTCCAAAAAGACATTCATTCCTAGACTATCTTTGCAACCATTGACCTTATCATAGTCATTGTTAGCTTTCGAGTTAGTAGGCATTTTGCTGCTACAAGTTGGTTAACTTAGATATTCATAATGGCCTTTGAAGACAATAGCATTACAACTAAAAACGTTTTAACCGTTGCACACTTGCATTTGTCATGCATATACAATATAGCATGGATCAACTTCATCAATTAAAAAGATATCTTTGTAACCAAATAAAAGAATACTAAAAAGGAAAATAAAACTGACCTGAATAACATATATTACAAAATTAACTGAAAGATACCAAGCCTTGAGCTTATCTGTTGGAAGACTTCTAGCCTGCGCATCGATCATATTCGAGCAGCATAGGTATTAGGCATGTGTATAATTTAAAACACATCAATTTATAAGAAAAACGACACTTAAAAACATGTAAGACTTGATTACAGGGATTTTCATCACCAGAAATTGACGTCGTGAAATTAAAATTTTTAGGACGGCACAAAGGCAAAATAAGTCGTGGAAGCCTCTATGTTGAAGTGTTTAAGAGATCCGGAACACAATGTTGTACCTGATAGTATATTTCAGCCCAGAAGAGAACCAACAACGTATAAGTAGTAAAGAATAGCAGCCCCGGGAGGTCCAGTAAAATCAGTGTTAACGCCTGTTGAAAGCATTGTATCAGACATAAGAACACCATCATATAAATAATAAGTGGCATGGAGAAGTCGGTATCAAACTGAAAATGAACAATAGAATCGAAAAAGGCAATCAACATAAGAATTCTTTAGCACTGGAAGGCTAATCGGAAAATGCATTGCATGCCTTTTCGTAGTACAAAAGCTTTAGAGTGACTGAGTGAGGATCCACCGAGAACAAATAACTGAGTAATGAAAAAGCAGAAAACCCTAGAAATGACGTCCGGACATGTCCTGTGGACAATTATAAACTGAGTTTTGAAACTCGCTAAATCAAGAATATGACCTCATGATTTCTCAGTTCAACCATCAAACACCTTTTCTAATCTACTAACGAATACCCTTTCCTACTTTTAGGAAAGATCAATTGTATAATGTGTACATGAAACGAGCGACAAATGGGAGTACAAAAAATAAATGCTCAACTAGAGCATCTTGAAACGAAGTTTAACCAAGCAGAGTTGCTTACCCTGGGCTTTAAAACAAATATAAACATGTGGAGGCCGAAAATAGCTGCACGCACTGCAAAATATCCAAAACTCGTCTTACAAACAACGAAAACAGCAAAAGCAACAGAAAGACATAAACAAGCAAGAGGCACAGCTCGTGGTCACCTCCATTAACGATAACGTTCATGAGATGGAAAATCTTCTGTGTGGTCCAACCGTTTTCAGGCAGTCTCGCTTGAATCCTTATTAGTTGAATCTTCAAAAAGAACAACTATATCAATCCCCCTCGAAAGGCCGAAACTTTTCCAAATAGGATTAGAGACAACTACAAGTATGAAGTAAATGGTAAATGCAAGATTGCATTTTGCTACTCAAAAGTAAAATCAAACTAAGATCATCCAAGTTATGTGCGCCTACATTACTCCGAGACTTCATATTATCTCGGCTCTACTCGTGTCTAACACTCCACACTTGACATTAGTATGAAACCTCGATACACGTGTTAGATACTTCTAGCGAGTATGAGTAACATAGACGTGAGCTCAGTAAAATGGTGGTAATAACAATAGCATACTAACCATCAAAATCAATGAAAGATGATAACTTGCATTCAATGCAATCAATTCAAACAAGTACAGCAATTCTAATTCTAATAATCAATTAAATCAGCAACACCCGAAAAAAACGTCAACAAAATCACTAAACTTGGCAACTCCAATTTCAGAATATTAAACAATACGGAGTAATATTAAGTTACATCTAAAATCCCAACAAAATTTCATAACTTTTCCTCTAACCCAAATTCCCAAATGAGACCGTTATAACAGTACAGCACTCAATTGTATCTAAAACGTGACCATCATAATGATTATTCACCATATTATTGGATAAATTGTGACTACAAGTTACCTATTAGTAAAGGTCGTACATGTGCAACCGTCTCATTAAATCATGAACCAAAAATCAACTGAACACCCCACAAAACCAATACTCAATCATCTTACATAAACAAAGAAAAGTCAATTTTCACAATAACATTACCAAAAAAAAAAAAAAAAAATTAAATTCACAGATAATCAACTAAAGTCAAAACAAAAAGAAACCCAAGTGAGAAAAGAGGAGAAAATTACGAGGGCAACAGCGGAAACAAGAGCATAAGCTGCAGAAAGTGTGAAAAAGAGGGCATCTTGCCACTGAGTTGACTCGTTCAACTCGCTCCACCACTCGGGATTTATCATCCCTAATGACCCCATTAATGTGTTTGTGTTTAGCATTAATCTACCCATTTAATCAAATGTTGTGATTAATTCACCAGAATTATTTGATTATTTCTAAGTGATTGATTAATTAATTTTGATGATTGATTGATGATTTTGGAGGTAATTGATGATGATGATGATGATGATTTGGAAAGAGATTAAGTAAATGATTTGGAAAGAGAAAATGAAGTGAAATTGAGAAATTATTTAAGTTTTTTTTTAATTTATTTTATTTTATTTTTTGAAGAGAAATTGAATGATTTGTTGAAGTAGTAAAACATGTTCATGTGCGTGCGCAATTGAGACTTGAGAGTTTGTATTCCAAAATAAAATAAAGGGACAGCTGTGGAGTTGTGATTTGTGGGTTGTGATTTCAACTCCAACAACACCTTTACATCATTTTTGTGTTGTTAACTGAACAGATCGTTGTATGCGTATTATCCGTATTTAGACTTTAGGTTATATTTTGTATTTTGTATTCGATTTGATTTTAGATCAAATTTTGTTTTATTTAAGCGAACGCTGAAAAGTCGTAATGAACAAGGCATTGATTATAATAGGTTATACTCCGTATTAGTGTTTGTTATAGATGGCTGGATCGATTAGGACACGGGTCTCTTGGGGAATAGGGAATAGGCGGCCTATTACTGCTAATTAACGTCTCTAAGAGCAATTCCAATGGTTTGGCTTGGGGACTTGCTTGAAATTTATAAAAATTGCAAGTTAATAGCTTAACCATCGGAGTATGCCATGTAGATTGGCTTGGGTTGAGCTAGTAGCTCCATGAAGCTACTAGCTCAAAAGGACCCACAAACAATTTTCAACCAATAGAAAAAGAGTGGTCGAAAAAGTGATGTATATTTTTTTTTTATTAATTCACTAAAATGAATATGTCTTTATAATTTTTAAAATTATAAATTAAGAATTGAATAAAAAAATAGAGGGAGAGATTACTTGGGCCTTTTAAGCTAGTAATGAATTGGCTAAACCATTGGAATATTTTGTAGTTTGAGAAGCTAGTAGCTCAAAAACTGAGTTGGCAAAACTCAAGCTAGTAGCAACTAGCTTACCATTGGAGTTGCTCTTAAAGATTACGATTACTTCGGATTTTGTCCAATCCGATGCCAAATTTTAAGTGTGTTCTTTCAACTTATCCTTCAAGTTACATTAATGTAATTTATCTTAGAACAGTTAGTATGATGGTATTGTTTAATTGAAGTATGAGATACTCTTAACTAGAAAACTATAACACTTTGTTAACTTTCAACAAGCTCCCAAAAGACGGTTATTGAAGCACAGATCTCTCTCAAATAACTCTATCGATTGCTGAACATCATTACAGGTCACACGACAATCAAGTGGCTTCTAAGAAACATTGCGCCTCGTGGAATGAGAATATTACAAGATCAACTTGACAATTAAAAAATTTCGACCTAAACTTTTTCTTAACAAAAAATCACTATCGAACTAATACGTGAACAATAAATAATCACTATCTCGAACTTGGGCACTGTATGTTTATCGTGTACCTCATGACTGGTGTATAGTCTTATTACTTCATCAAAAAGGTTTCACATTTACAGCAGAATTTGCAACTCAATTAGTTAAACCCTGAGCTCTGTGATCTATCTACCATCTTATTCTGAACACAATTACAAACTCGTAGTGTTACATGAAAAAGCAAACGAGTTCCGAGATTAAACTAAAAACGCACGCCTGGTGGACCTTCTATAGACTGTATTGGTTCATCACATACATGATCGTGTAAGATATTCTTTCCATTATACAGATGGTTGCTACATGCATTTATAGGTCTAGTTACCTGATCATGAAGATCTGAAAGACCATGTTCTACTTCCCGAGGAGCTGCAGTGCACGCTTGTCTGATGGAATCAAGGGCTGCGTGGAATTCGTCATGCCCAGGTGGTTTGGAAAACCATAGTTCATCTTCAACTCCAACACGGTGTTGGGCACACTGCACACTTCTCTTTTGCACTTCATCTTTCACTCTCTGCAAAAGGTAGTCATCGCAAATCATGATTAGCTTTCTTTTTGTTTTTGCCGACGGCAGATGATAGAAGCTTATGCAAAAGGAGAACAAATGAGCAATACATCAGCAAAACATCAATGACATGTACAAGCAGAAGAAAACCGAAACTATCATTAGCTGCTCGTATGGATGCACGTAGATGCGGGAAGGAGAGGAGACGGGAAGAGGGGGAGGACAACGCAATACCATAATGGCTATGTAGAAACTGACAAAACTGATGACCCCAAGTGCGCCTGTGAAACATCTTACGGTTTATCAAAGAGCCAACATAGCCCCAGCACTATCAGTGGAAACCATAGTCTCATCAAGCATAACACTGGAAGTCCGTAACAATGACCAGAAGCTCCTAACATTTTAGGCCCTATGAACAATACTTGAATGTCACTTACGACTAACGTTCACGAACCACCACTAAGAACCTTTTCCTAAGTATTCGAAGATGCATAATGCATAAGCAACTTAAAAGGGTCACAAAGAACAGACTAGAGAAAATCAATCAAAATTATACATTAACATACACTCAAAATTCAAGCAAGTAAACACAAATTTAACAGAATAACATCCATGCAAACCTAAGGTCTAGAACTAAAATCGTCTGAACTGAACTGAACGGTAGCAATAGCAAAGCTGTATCATGACGAGCCAAACTAAAACGAAATTAAGTCCAACAGAACACAGCCTAAGTCAGCATCAAAGACAACAAAAACCGCAATCAGCAACACACAAATCCAAACAAACACAACCAAACAAACATGCAAATCATCAAAAAAAAAAAAAAACTAGTTCAAATTTCACAACCTTCAACAACTTCTGATCGAATTTAGGCAAACCAAGTTGAGCAACAGTCAAAGACCCAAAAAAGTTTCCCAACAAAGCAGCATCAGGCAAAGCCAACCCATGAACAACCCCAGCAACCAACCCACCCAACAAACTATCCCCGGCCCCAGTCGGATCGAGCTGGACCGTCTGAAAGGGTGCAATCCCAACCTCCCCATCTTTCCAAAACACCCTACACCCCTCCTCCCCATAAGTGACCACCACACAACACACCTTCCTCACCTCCTCCACGTCTATAAACTCCGCCTCCTCGGCTGACGCTTTCAAAACCCCGATTTCAGGCACAATGTCATTGAATTGGGTCCCACTGAGTTTCGTCAATGTAACAGTGTCGTTAACTTCGTTAAAGTTTCTGATCAAACCTTGTACGTCTACAAACACAACGTCGCAAACCTCAACCATTTTTCGTAACGTGTCAGGTAAAATCTCCCCAGCCACCCCAACCGCCATTCCAAAGCGATACCTCCGGCCCGAGGGTACGTCCTCGGGCCGGATGGGATCGCATGCAGCAACTCGTTGGAGTGTCCGATCAGTACTCTTGTGGGCCCCACCACCCCCCCCAGGAGAGTTAAAGTGTGCGTGAAATACGGTAGTAGGGGCGGTGGGGACCACAAGTGGGGCATAAACATTATCATGATCATGATCATTATCATTAGACGGTGTGTACTTGAAATCGGGGCCCACCTTAGAGATGAGATCACAGGGGATGGAGAGGGAAGGGAGGATGTTGGAAATAAATGATACGGCGCCACCGAGTGATTGGGCTAATACGATGCCGTTTTCAAGGAGGACGTCGTGACAGTGGTTTCCTACCACCAGTACACGACGGTTGGTACCCATTTTTTTCTTTGGTGGTGATTCTGTTATATTTTTTATGTTTTTTTTTGGGGGGAACTTTGTGGGTTGATTAATTGAAGAAAGAGTGTTCAATTTGATTGAGAAGTTGGGTTTGTTAACGAATTTTTGGACTTGTAGATGATTAATAAGAGAAAAGTTTAATATCAGTCGATTTAAAAAAAAAAAAAGTAGTTAGAAAATCATAAAGTTTTAACAAAATACAAATGCTCATATAAAACGTACGCCAACGACGATCTCTTTGGTCACCTGACACGTTCTTTTAAGCGTTAAACTGGTTATTTTTTCTCACAAAGAGGTCATCGACCGTCGCATATAAAAATTACTCTTCACAAAATGGTTAATGTGATTGATAAGAATTATTATTTGATAAAATGGTTACTCAAATAGTTATGGTAAAAAAAATGTCACTACTGCCGCTAGAAGGAACGCTGAAATTATGATCCGTATATAGTCACAAACAAAAATAAGTTAGATTCGTAGGTGTCTACCGTGGCCACACATCTTGTATATTGGTCTATTGGATCAACTTCTAGCATGCATAGTAGCTTACAAACAAAGAAAACCGTATTGTGACTATATTTTGCGATTGTTGATTGTTTAAACCCGAGAGGAGTTCCTATGGAAAAGCTTACCTCAGTAGTAACGAACTGAGCATATGAGCAAGCTACAAATGGAAATTGGATAGTGTTGCCAGTTATTGTTTTTTGTTTGAAAGGAGCTACAAAGTACAAATGGTACAATTAGACTTACAATGAAGGACAAGTTTCAATCATAGAAAATAGGGGGGGTGAAGTAGACACTGAAATTATCTGAAGAGATGAACGCATCAGAACAACTCCATGTTTCGTGCGAGTAATGATTCCGAAAAGTAACATTTCTATGCTACTTACGCTTAGATAGGTACTCACTACTCAGGACAAAGTGACCGGACTGAGAGTTACAGTATATACTAAGACGGTTATGGTGTTCATAAATCGTACAAATAAGGAATGTCGATCGTACATGATATCAGCCTAGTGAATTCCTCCCATGAATGTCTTCGGGTCTGGACAGTTCCCACTAAACTGCGCTTGTGAGAAATCAAAACCTGGGTTCTGCGGGGAAGTAAATAAGGTGCACAGGATTAGAATGACCTGAAAAGTGAATACTACAGAGGAGTATTAAAACCATGTTAGCAGAAAGCTATAGCTAAATGACCAGCATAGACGATAGAAGTGGACAAGAGGAAAATACTATCGACTACTGTTGTAACAAGATATGAAAAGCGCACACAAACATCAAAGGCACCGTTACACCAGAAGGTCCAGAAGATAGTTGGCTAGTTTAAGCACTTGTATCAAGCAGACAACATAGACTAAGCTTTCAGAATTAGGCTCTAAGTTATCCTTGGGCCAATAACACAAATTAACAACTACTTGGTCACGTTATAAGTGTATACAGAACGAGCGCTCAACAGATAAGCATGACTCCCAACAAATTTCTATGTATTAGAAAAAAAACGATGACGACAATTCACCTCTTCTTGAAATCTCTGCAGCATGAGGCGCTTCTGTTCAAGATCTGTAGAGTAAGGATCAAGCTGACCTGGACCAACAATAGGCGAAGACCACGTTTGACCTTTATCCCTCTTTTGAAGGGTGATATGCATCGTGTTATCCTCTGCAAGTCATGACCAAACATCAGCATTTCTATTATGTTGTCAGTGTCGCCTCTACTACCTCAACCTAAATAATCATCTTCCACTAATTTCACATACACCCTAGTACTAAACTTAAGCATACCAGATCGACCAAAACACCAAACCCTTGCCCTAAATACAGTATCATGCTACCCTACGACATCATAAAGCACTCCAACAAAGACGCTAGGCAAAGTCCAAGCACCCAGCATCGAAAAGTTAACACCAACTTCCAATCTCTTCATCAGTAAAGAATATGCACTTAACCCCTACTCTCATCTAATGCAAGTTAAACGAATTCTACACGATAACCAGAACAACCCTCAAAATTTTCAGCTATCACCACTGAATTCACATAATTCCGCAAACAGAGAACTCATTTACGCGACAGAATCAAGAATTACTTTCGATCAGCAAATACTACGGACTATCATCATCCCAAACCAGCTCGGTTATGTTTCAGTGACAACTGACACGAATCGTATAATACAAAAAAATTACACTTCCACGAAAACCCGAGAACACGAAAGCAATATGCATCATGAGTACGTACCTAATGTCCAGAAAGAAGAATCAGTCTTAACAGGATGCTGAAAATCATGCTGAAAAACAAAAACAAAAAAAATCACAATTTCGATTACATCATCATACTCGACAACAATCCAACCAAACAACAACCTACAAAAACTCAAGCGACACGAGAAAAACACAAACCCTAACAAAAAGAGAAAACAATAATCGAACAAAACTAACATCGAGGTAAGGAGGATTTCCTTTAATCCCAACTAGAACATGCTTAGATTGAATTATACAATGAAATTGTTTCGTCGGAACATTCGGGGGTAAATCTATGTACATATTAACCTCATCTAGGGTTTGGTCCCACTCAAATACCTTCTGACCTACAAAAAAAAAAAAATTAACGAAATTCAATGAAATTGGAAAAAATTACGAAATTAATCGAAAAAACGAAGAAATGAGGAAGAAATAGGGGGTAAATTAGGGTGAAAAATAATTACCGTTGTGGATGAAAGAGTGGCGTTTTTCTGGAGCTAATTTATCCGCCATTGTTTTGGGGTTGAATTGGTTTTTGTGTTGTTTTAGTGTGGGGTTTTGGTGATTAATGGAAGTTTTGAGAGAGATTCGTTGGTAAGACTTTGAAGTTTTTACGGTACGAGACGGTCTTAGAATCAGTTTTGTTCGTTTAAAACTTTGAATCACGAAGTTTTTTCTTAGTAAGTTTGTGAAGTTTTTCGAAGTATTTTGAAATAAGTCGGGTTCAGAAAATAGATTACATTTTGTAGTTTTATGAAGGTTTTTTCTGTTTAATTGTGTTGAGTTTTTTCTTAATGTTTTATGAATATTTGAAATTTTCTGGAATGTATGGTAAGTTAAAATAAAATAAGATAAAAAATATGTATTGATTTACATTTAGAAATAATTGTTACTTCTAAAAGAAAAATGAAACGATGCTACAATTATTGGCATTATATGATCCCAATGTTATCACCGTCTCACATTTTCTAAATATTTACTTTCCAATTTGTTACGATCACATCACCAAGTGGAAGTAATTCTCGTGTGTGACGGTTGTATTGGTGCGATCTCTGTTTATGAGTGAAAATTACTCACTTTAATGCTTATTATTATTTTCCCTCGACCGCTTATTGCATCGACTTTGAAGATTTTAACTAGTCACTAACTATAAATGGTCATAACAAACATTAAATTGTCAAAATTACCATAATATTATCATGTGATTTAGTCATTCATTAATTGATACACAAATATCTCTTTTATGAATAATATTTTATTATGAGAGACGGTATCATAGGAGACCGTAATTGATAAGGAAAAGACAACCAACCACGATGATTGGAGGGCAATCCACCCCCAAAGTAACATACGCGCCACCCCCTTCACCGAAACAACTTGGGAATAATTCCTCACTTTTTTTTTTTTTTTTTTTTTTTGTGGGCTTTTTATCATCAATCAACATTCAACAGCAGCCCAAAAATATTCGACAAAGATAAGAAGATAATTTCCGAAATTAAATCAAATTTCATTGATTTTTTCAAATAAAAATATGATTAACCAACGATTTATTCATGGAATGTCTTTTGACTTCTATGCTTTTTTCCCTCTTATATGCTCTGTTTTTTTATCCCTGGTTAAACTGTAAGTAAGTCCTCCCTTTTACTGCTTTATTATTCATTCACTCATTCATTTACCGCCCTACTTAGTACTCCCTCTGTCTCCGTCATTTGTTATTAATATTTAAAATCCTTCTCGCATGAAAAAAAAGACTCCATACTGTTGATTTTCATGTTGCTTGTTTATTGTTATTTACGTGAGTAACTGTGTATGCATGGGTGGTTACCGAATTTCAATACCATGTAATATATATCGTCATGACATGGACTATTATTATGATTTTTGTCACCGTTGACGTCTTGACCTAATAATAGAGAATTAGGAGTTGTG
The DNA here is from genome assembly GCA_032274805.1 of Gypsophila paniculata. Classification (NCBI taxonomy): domain Eukaryota; kingdom Viridiplantae; phylum Streptophyta; class Magnoliopsida; order Caryophyllales; family Caryophyllaceae; genus Gypsophila; species Gypsophila paniculata. The sequence continues at coordinate 16,331 of JAUEKU010180283.1, read as the reverse complement.
TGAATAATGAAGTAATAATATTGAACGAACTTTTGTTAATTGTAGAATTCGTAGTTGCTACCAATTAGTACAAAGCGTACACACGTATGCTAGCTAACATGATTGCTTTTGGGGGACTCGAACCTAAAATATCTTAAATACTGAGTATTACTCGAACGGCTTACCCCTGATATTAAATGGAGTAACTAGGTTTAAAAAGGAAAGTGTAGTTATAATTAACAGGTTAGCTGCACGCATACAACGATTTCATTGGAGAAATTAAATTGAATCGGTTTTATTTGGAGAAATTGAATTTTGTTTGACTATGGAATTATCAATTAAGTAAGATTGAAGAAATCAAAAGAAGTGTAAGGTTCAAGTTGAAAGTCGTAAACCTTAGTACCTTACAAATGTTTTACGGAGTACTTCCTTCGTTCCAATCAATTGTATACGTTTTTATTCTTTTGTGAGGAGTATTTTAATCGAAGGTATACAATTGATTGGAACGGATGGCTTAACTTTTAAGCCAACAGTTTTAGCTTCACAAAAAAGCTGATTTCATGGGCAGTTTAGTACATATATTTTTCTTGGTCTCAATATAAGTTACATTAGTCATTACTTCGTAAGATGGTCATATTTTACTCACTAATAATCTGTTGTATGCATACAACGATCTGGTCGAAAGAAAATTTGTTTGATTGATTATCAAATTAGTGTAAGGATCACATTGAAAGTAGTGAATGTTACAAATGTTTTAAGCCGACAGTTTTTAGCTTCACAAAAAAGCTGATTTCATGGGTGTTTTTTTTCTAGTAGAATTAAACTACATTTAATTTCTTTGGTCTCATGCATACCTATATCTACTATATTTTGTTTGATTTAATAATAATGACAACATTTGATAAAATTGTTTATCATGAAAATTCTAGGAAGATGCACATATCATGCAAATTATATTTAATAATAATAATAATATTGGAAGAAGAACAAATTTGTGGAATTTAACTTAATTGAGATAATATTGACTTAATTGATTATATTATTGGATTTTCTGATGTGTGCCATTAGGCACATGTTAATGATTCTAAAATAAATATTTTAGGAAGGAATCACATGAGAGATCGTAAATTTTTAATGACTTTTGTAATTATAAGTGAAAAATTTTCCCAATATGTTCATTTTAGAATCGTTAACGTGTATCTGATTGACAGATGTTTGAAAACCCGTCATATTGTTTCTCACATAGAGTGAGGGTATAGTAAAGATATCTTCAAATATTGGTTCTCGATTTATTTTGTCTTAGTTATGTACTCTGGCTTTTATTTTGAGTCGTAGTTTGAATTTGCGACTTTCAGCCTATCCAGGCACGGATAGTACAAGTACAAAAGGAAAATGATCGATGTAGTAAGTTATGTTAAAGCTATTCTAGTGCCACTCGATAATTTTCTTTAACAAATAGATAACGGTCATAATTTTATCCTAGTCGATTACGTTCATTGAAATTTTAGGTATGGAATATGCACACGTCTCGGTCTTGTAAAGTATTTTTTAATAGCCCGAGAGGCCCGTCTTGTAATGTTGATATCTTTCCTATTGAATTTGTTATATGAGGCAAGACTATTATGCAAGTAGATAAAATATTACACATTTTTGGTCTGAAACAATAAACAATACATTAATGTTGTAACATATGCATTGAATAGAACAGTTTCATCAACAAATGTCATTTTGATTCAGATTTTCTTCCTAAAAAAAGTCATGGAATACAAAACAAAATCCTTAGGAAAATTCTAGGAAATTGCTCTTTGTTTTTACCTTCTTTAAACCTCACTTTCAGTCTGTTACATATTTATAAGCTGAAGCAGTGCATTGCCTTTGTATTTGTGCAGCAAAACTGTAGTCCAAAATCCTTAGAAAAATGGCCTCTAATGAAGTATGGAATTTGGAAAATGGCATCACCAATGGCTCGTGTCATGAACCGCGACTGGTTAAGACCGCGCATAGTATGTCATCCTCATCGCTTAGGAAAAAGTCCGAAGTATCCCTTGGCTCGAACATTAGGCCAATGTTGCTTAGGAGAATCCTAAATCATTTTCAAGCAGTCATTCTTGAGACTAAGATTTGCCCTCTCTTTGTGGCCATTCCCTTTGCCATCTTGGCCCAATATTACAATTTTGGAAGAGTAAGTGATGCTGTTTTTCTCGCGGGTTTGGAACTGCTTATAACTTAAATTGATTAAATGCGGTAAAACTTCTATGTTATGTCAATTTAAAGTGTTTGGTATGATATGATTGTCGATTCATGTTTTCATCTTTACAGCCATGGATTTTTGCGTTAAGCTTACTCGGACTTGCACCATTAGCCGAAAGAGTTAGCTTTCTGACAGAGTATGATTCTTCAATACAATGTACTTGATTTTTTTCCATGTCTGTAGCATTGATTTGAACCTAACATCTTTCGCCTTCATGTCGAAACTCTAGGCAAATTGCATACTATACCGGCCCAACAGGTATGATGATCATTTTCGAGTTCGCTAATTACCAAATTATGTCTTGCTTTTATAATTCATTCATGTGATTAATAAGGTATGATGGATATGCAGTTGGGGGCCTGCTGAATGCTACGTGTGGGAATGCAACCGAGCTCATAATAGCTATTTTTGCGCTTTGCCAGAGAAAGATTGATGTGCTGAAGTACTCTCTTCTGGGATCAATCCTCTCGAACCTGCTACTGGTTCTTGGTTCTTCTCTTTTTTGTGGAGGCTTAGCCAACCTTAGCAAGGAGCAAAAATTCGACAGGGTAAGACATCAAACTTAAACTTAATCTGTGTTTGCTGGATGCTGAACATTACCTAACACCTATGTCAAAGGCCCCTCGTTATGGTGATGTAAGAGGGTTAGATGTAAACGACCTTACTTTGATGAAAATCCAAAGAATACTGATCATACTGTGCTTTAATTTTGCCCTTTGACAACAGAATTCCGCGGATGTGAATGTGCTTCTTCTGTCACTTGGAGTTCTCTGTCACGCACTGCCATTGTTGTCGCAGTACTCTACCGAGGCAGGGATGTCTGTTGACAGTTCTATACTTCTTCTGTCAAGAGTTAGCAGCATCATTTTACTGGCGGCATATATGACATATTTGTTCTTTCAGTTAAAGACACACCGACAGTTATTTGAACCACAAGAGGTGATCTTCTGCTATTTAGCGACATGAGTTCTTTACTATTTGTTGCGTTCATTGACTGACAGTAACTTCAAAAAATAACTAGCGTATGCAGTTTCGTGAGTTGCTTTGATTTATTCCATCTTCGTTTCAGTAGGACAACAGATGTAAAAGAAGAAATATTTGTGTGACAGTGGCTGCCTGGCCTGTTATACTGAAATCTGAATGCCGGATGTGTATAGAGAAACAATGTATTAGAAGTTAATATTACAGTCAGGACGGCAACTAATTACCGATTAAATTTTGCAGGGAAGTGAAGACGCTGAAGATGAAAAGGCGGTAGTGGGCTTCTGGAGCGCGTTTTGTTGGTTAATAGGCATGACTGTAGTAATAGCCCTGCTTTCTGAATATATTGTGGGAACAATTGAGGTACATTTCCGAGCTTAAGCTACCTGAATCTTCAAAATCAAGTGATTTCTATCAAATTCTTAACTAAAAATTTCGTCAAACAGGATGCGTCAAGCACTTGGGGAATTCCTGTTAGTTTCCTCAGCATAATTTTGCTACCAATAGTTGGGAATGCAGCTGAACATGCTGGTGCCATTATATTTGCTTTCAAGAACAAACTGGTAAGGTTCTTCAATTCTTCGTAATTTTCCGGAAAAACTTTGTAATTACCTTGAATCTATCATAATTCACGTTTAGTCTTCTAATTATGTTTTCTGAAAATCTATGCAGGATATATCCTTAGGAGTTGCCTTAGGTTCAGCAACCCAAATTTCGATTTTTGTGGTAAAACTCGAGCCGAAACATTGACATTCACTCTTAACACTTCATTGATTGTTAAAAAGAAAAAAGGATCTTAATTCTTATGTAATGTAGGTACCCTTATGTGTGGTAGTTGGATGGATCGTACAAGTTGACATGGATCTTAGTCTCAGCACTCTAGAAACGGGTTCCTTGGCACTCTCCGTCATTATAGTCGCCTTAGCATTGCAGGTATGTTGTAACGCGACATGCACACAACTCAAAAATCGTTTCAAAAATCTACAGTTAGTCCTGCATGCGACTGTCTCTTTATAAAGGCTCCCGTATAGAGTTATATTGATACTTATGTCATTCGAAAATATAGCCTTCAGTCTCATACTCGACTTTTAATACAGGATGGGACGTCTCATTACATGAAAGGTGCTGTCCTCCTGTTCGTTTATGTGGTTATATCGACATGCTTTCTGGTTCTCCAACCTCCAAATAGTAAGTTCACATTTTTCTTAATTCTTTTTCTTCTTTTTAAACAACTAATTGTAGAACTTTGTATGATAATTAGAACATATAATCAAAATATTATCACGAATTTTTTATATTATGTGTGCTAGATCAAGGGAATCGCATCGGATCAGGACATGAACAATCTGTTGGATTTTCTGCTGCTTGATTGAATTTGATTGTTTTGAAATTTCAATGTTCAAATAAAAATAAATCCATTGATTTTGTTTAATTGGTTTTACAATAGTTTTCAAATCATAGGATGTATCATTGTATATAATAAGCATATTTTCCCAATTATAAATTTGAGATGCACAAGTTTTGATTCAGTGGGTGACGGCCATTCCGTCGAATATCTACATTGCCGTGACAATCATGACTGGAAAGTTTTGTTAAAAACACGCTATTTATGGATGATCGAGTATGAAGAAACTCGTTTCCTGCAAATTCGTTTCAATGAAAAAATAGCATATACTTGCAATACTTTACGATAACCATTACAATGTACGCATTTTTTTTTTCTTTGGCGGTCCAAAATGAGGCCCAAATGCCAATACAATAAAGGGGACGAGAATTCCGACTTCAAAATTCGTACCTAAGTACCGATATCTCAACATTCACCACTAGATAGACACTATAAGACTTCAGTGGTGTGAACCGTGGAAAATGTCGGACTCTTGTCCTTTTGTTTCTTCTTCACCCTCTCTTCTTCAACCTCCAAATTAAATGAGGATATGTTTATCCATCTCTTTTCCGCTATGATGTCGAGATTGATGATGAAGTAAATGGTTAAATTGACTGGAAGTTTTATCGCTTCTGAAAGTTGAGATATCTAATAGAAGCCATGAAGGCAAAAGAAAAGAGTATACAGAAACCAATGAGTACGGCAGCTGATACCCCGATCATTCCTGGACCAAAACCATAATAGACGTCGAGATACTCTTTGACTGTTCCCCTAAACCCTTCGTCATTAAGCATGCTGTCAACGTCACCAAGTTGTGCTGTAATTAGCCCTCTTAGTGTCCACGATACAGGGTCGATATAATGAAACCATATCCACCACTTAGGAATGAGCTGACAATAGGGGGGGAAAAGGTTAGTTTATCGGTCTGATATACAACCAAAACAATGCCTTGCAGGCTTACAGTTTGAGAATAATGCGGATAATTTCCGGAACAACAAAATCGAATTGTTGGATTAGAGACCAAGGGACTTACTCTTTTGGGAAGGAGGAAACCTGAGAGAAGGTTCCAGAGGGAGTAAAACGCAGACGAAACAACAGCAGCAAAATGCTGATTAGGTGTGACACCGACAGCCATCATTCCGTAAAATGTGAAGTAGGTAAAGGTGAGGAACATAAAGAGAAGGTACAACAGAAATTTTCCTGCAGAAGATTTGATGAATTGTTGTTAGATTAAAAAGATGATTGCCAAAGATCAGCACAGTTCCACAGGGAAAATTCATAACAATTTTGTCGACTTACTTAACGTTCTCTCAAAACCAATCATGAAATATGTGATGACGCCATACATCAGTGTCTGCGCGACTATATATGGAACTTCCACAAGAGCCTGTTGCAAACAACAGAGGGGACATCTCTCAATCGTCGTATTTCATTTAGAAGCAACGTCAGAGAGATTGGTTATGTAAGTAGATGCGCACCTGAGCAGCTGCATACGCAAATGGAGAGTACATTCCAGCAGCCTTTTCTCGGTAAAAAACTGTTCTTTCGATGGAAACTATTGGTTGAACTGAAGAAGCATTGCTGACCCCCAGAAACAAGCAAGCAGAATGAAGAGCTCCCATGATAGTAACTATGTGAATGATTGTATCCCTTCACCCAAAAAAAAAAAAAAAAAAAAAAAAATACACAGTTAATAGAACTGTTATTTCATAAATTCATCCGAAGCAAAAAAGGAGTCGAAACCCAGAAATTATATGCGTAGATGTTATGGCAGGTGAGGAGAGTACCTTTTGTAGCCGATATCCCAAAACAATGAGCCGATAATCAAAGCGCAAAGAGTAGCTAAGAAGAATCTCACAGCATTGTACTGTGGACTTCTCCAGTAGACAATAGCTTGTTTCTTTAGGCAAAGTCGAAACTGAGATATAAAATCTTGAGAGTGTTTGGTATCAAATTGTAACGGTTGGGATCCAGGTGGTGGTATACTCATCTGCTCTATCGAAGATTCTACATCTCTGTGGTTGCGCGAACAGGTAAACACGAAACATAAATTTGGTAAATGAACAAGCATGTCATTACTTTCTGAAGCAACCACAACAAAAATTACCTGAATTGGTTGGAGTTTGTGTATATGTTTGCAAAGTCGTCACCTATGCTCGCTTCAATGCCAGGGGTGGTAACCTCAAGCATCCATGTAGCTGGATTGTAGCCATCAGGTATTGGAGGAACTCCATTTATTCCCTGAGTAGCAAGAGCAAGAAGACGAGCCAAAATTTTCAACACATTGCTTATTACAGAGTATTATGTATATACACATCGTCAAAAGTATGAATGAGCCAACGGCTCAGTGCCTTAAAGATTCTCGCTTAGGGCGAGGTTAGTAGGCCAAATGTATATCTTGCATTGCCATGTGATGAGAACGCAAACAGACTTTTAAAACAAACTGTTATGAAAATTATGTCATTCATCGCAATGATTGATGGCAAATTTCAAGAGTGCAGACAATTTCACGAGAGTATAACGCAGTCGACAAATATAAAATTTCTGAAAAGAAAGGATTATCAGTGTTATACCACTGTAAGATCAGAAAACAATTAAAGTCACCTGAAAATATTTTATCATGGTTTTAGAGTGAACGCCAAGTTTCCCTCCGTATATCACTCGTCCTCCACGCTTCATAAGCAATAGCTGTGCATCAAACATCAAACGTATGAGGATGAATTTTGTTTCTAGAGAATAAAGCACCAATTTGCAAATAAAGAGTACACAGACCTCATCAAAAGCTTCAAAAATATCAATGCTTGGTTGATGTATAGTGCACACCACTGTTCTTCCTGTATCAACTGTATTACGGACTGTCCTCATAACAATAGCAGCAGCTCGGGCATCTAATCCTGATGTTGGTTCGTCCATAAAAATTATGGATGGATTTGCGACAAGCTCCACTCCGATGGTCAGTCGTTTTCTTTGTTCTGTTGATAGGCCACTACTACCAGCCATTCCCACCAAAGCGCCTCGAAGATTATCAAGTTCTACTAGCCTCATCACTTCCTCTACAAAGTCCTGCAATCAAATCGAAACAAATTTATTGAACGAACTAACCATCAACATTCTTTCAGTGGCAAAATTATATCACCAAACTCACTTTTTTGGTTTCTTTGCTGATTGCTTTTGGAAGCCGAAGCGAAGATGAGAACCATAGAGACTCCTCAACGGTAACTTGAGGAGAGTGTATATCATTCTGCTCAACATATCCTGAAATTCTGGCAAAAGTTCGCTGCACTTTAGGATAGCCTGAAATCCTGATGTCTCCTTCTATGTATCCTCCTGTTTTTCTACCGGCCAGAACATCCATCAAAGTTGTTTTTCCCGCTCCACTTGATCCAACCAAAGCAGTTAGAACCCCTGGCGAGAAAACTCCACTTACATTTGATAGGAGCTGCAGCTTTGTTTCCGGTAAACCTTTTGCTTTCATTGCCTTGATATATATCCAAATAAAATGAGTATGCTTCATCTTTTAACATAGTTCCACCTAGAAACAAAAACATGGGGAAAAACAAGCTACCTTTGGCATGTCAACAAAGTAGTTAACATTGTGAAATGTCATGCAAAGTGGTTCGAATGGAAGAATCATTCCCTTCGCCTTCTCAAGGCTGGCAGAAGGTTCGTTTGGAGCAGATGGCTCATCTTGTCCTGCACAAACGACAAACGATGATACTAACCAATGACAAATGAAATTATCAACTGAAAACATAGATGAAGTATTATATACTGGGAAGGCAGCTGACCTCCATTTAGAGTACCATCCTGTTCTGAAGAACCAGGAGTAACCACAGCCTGAGCTTTTTTCAGAGCTGGTGACAAAGCAAACGAAACAAATATCACAATTAAACTTGACATAGACGCGAAAGAAGGCATAAACCTTTCTATAAGATTTTTAGGGAACAAAGTGTAAATGCTTACGGTCCAAGTATGCTAAGGCCAGTGTAACAATGTTATTGAAAAGAAGAGCATAGAGCACCAAAGCACCAAGTCCAATCCAATACCAGTTAGGATCTGTTGGTAGATTACGTATCATAAGAACTTGCTCTCCTACTGTAGTATTCCGTGAGGTATATATCTGAGAAAGACAAACCAAATCAGTAGCTCTTCTCAATAAAGATACACCATCACGTATATGAAAATTCGTTGATATAGAGAAACGAGCCAATAACCTTCATCCATCTCGTCGAAGTAAATTCATTTACAGAAACTGCACTCTGAGCATAAGACAAGGGTGACACCCAGTAAGCCCACTTCCACCATGGCTTTATGTCATCTGAAATGAAAGAGCCATTGATTAGCTAGAGACGCTTTACTTAACTTCACGATGTCAAAAGAATGCTGACGGAGGCTAACCTTTGGGAAGGATGAAACCGCCAACACAGAAGACCCCAAGCAAAGCAGCTGAAGAAATTGTATTCGCAATAGTCATATCTCTTGAAATCGTGGCCAACACTCGGAAAAGACCCAAAGCCATTTGGTGGATCACAAATAGTATCAACATAAAACGAAAAAACCTGCAATGGATACGAATTAGTAATGCATTGTTTGGATACATACTGAAAGAAGGGGAGGGAAGAGAGAGTAGGGTCGGAAGGGGATGAGAATGAAGCTATGATGTTTTCCTTTCAAGTTTCTCCTTCGTTGGAAGAATGTGGATTTGGCTTGGGGGACGATGGATCCCTCCACTTCCCTTTTAGTTCAGCCCTACTGGCAAACAAGACAAGAGACACTATTTCCCTCCATCTCAGTCTCCCTCCACATTACTCGCTCCAAACAAAGAATAAAAGGCGACTACAGTTTGCATATACTATACGAAGTATATGACAGCATGATTAACAGTCTGAAAGTCAAATGCTATTAGTAGTATGTACCTTCCTGGGGCAGGAGAAAATCCAACTGCATAATACACAACACATGACCATACTACAGATTCAATGACTGAATAAGGAACACGTAGAAGCCAGCTCGAAAATGACCATGCCCAAGCAGGATAAAAGCAGTTGTCTCTTTGCTTGTAGAAGACTGGAAGACGAAATATCATGAGAGACAGCTCAGAAAATCCATTGAACAACATATGGACAATCCCGTAAAAGAGGCAGCCAAGATAGTAATTTCCATATGCCACACTTGTTGGGTGTATGGTTGCTCTCGAGAAAGTTGTGGCTGCGACAAATCCTACACATGCAACCTGAAAAGTGGAGTGTCTAAAATTGAGATTTTATCAAATACTATTGTTAAGAGATATGTTATGAAGTGTATTTCGTGATTGTAAAACAACTGTAGGCAAGAAGCTAAAACGGTTATGAAATGAAGAAAGTAATGCACATACTTGACAGGTTCTGAAGATATACAGGAAACTGTGCCTGCGGATCAGTAAAATTTCTCGCGCTAGACAAGCCTTGAAGAGCTCCCATTTTGGCACAGCAAACATTGTCCTGGCCAAAGCTAGAGGATGACTCTTAGATTTATCAAATGGGACAGATAGAGTATCTTTTACCGCCCTTCCAAATCTTGATGTTCTAAATGCCTCCGCAATTTCTTGAACAGTGATGAAACGGTAAGGTTTTGATGGATCTGCCCAATATTGCTCTTGATCCTTTCTCGAGGTAACCTGTAAATACAGAAGGTTTCAAGGGGAGAAATCGTGGAAACCAGAACAATCTGTTGAAGAAAAGAAGTGAAATATACCTCCTGTAGAAAGTCTGCGACACCCTTACGAGGAGGTAACTGGAAGCCTAATGACGCAAAGAATTCCAAAACATCAGCCCGAGGACCATGATAGACCATGTACCCTTCTGATAGCAATATAAGATCATCAAAGAGTTCAAATGTCTCAGGTGCTGGTTGAAGAAGAGCCATGAGTACAGTTCCTTCCATTTCATGTACGAAGTTCCTTGTGCATTTAACTATTTGGTATGTAGTTGAGCTATCGAGTCCAGTGGATATTTCATCCATGAAGAGGGTTTTCTTTGGCCCGACAATCATTTCTCCTACATACATATGCAATTTAAGTGTTATGTGGAAGTATATTTGAAGGAGAGAAGCCAGAAATCGTAACAATTCATCTTCTAATACATAGATAGTTTAACCAGCATTGCAACTTAGTCAAGCTATGCTAGTCAGTAGTCGCTGACAACGATAGTTTAATCAACCTGTAGTAACTCTTTTTCGCTGACCACCTGAAACCCCTCGAACCATATCACTTCCGACGATTGTATCAGCGCATACGTCAAGCCCAAGCACTTTGAGGAGGTAATCTGTTGAAATGCTGTGCTTTTTCCCCCCATACGATGACGCCTGTACTTTGCACGAAAAAATGCATCAGCTTTACAGCCTTCAGGAAAAGGGACTACAGAAAGTCATTTCAGAATATAACCTTCATAAACGCGTCAATTTCTGGACTTGGGCGTATTTTACACTGCTTTTCCAGTCGAACAAGGTCCTTCATGTATGCTACAAAAGGGTTGAACTGTTAGTGAGGGTAATAAACTAGAGTGACTTGATTTTAAGAAACGATGATTATTAGAGGCAAACCAACCTGAAAAAGCGTCACTTGCACCTTGACATCTAGCTGCAAAATCGAAAGTTTCTCTGACTGTTAGCTCTCCAATATGATTATCTGTTTGGCTTATGTAAGCTGAAGTTCTTCGCACGCAAAATTCGTTCATCCCATGGCCATTGTATGTAATGTTTCCACTTTTCTGCAGATTAACAACAGAAGTCAAGTCCTCCATGCACTGATCAGTGATTACAAACTACATTGTCGAGCTCGAGGAAACGAAGCAGATTCTCCAACTAAAGTACTGAATGATAGTGAATTAGTGCTCACTTTCAAGGTACTGTCTAGCTTTCCTGCAAGAGCTAACAGCAAAGTTGATTTCCCTGATCCAGGAGGTCCTAGAAGCAATGTCATCCTGAAAATTTCCAAAACCTCATCATTTTGATTTATAATGTTAAGGATATCATTACGATTTAATACTTTTGTTCATCAAGGTTTTTGTGTAAAAAAACCCTGCTTTACGTTTCCACTGCGATGCCAAATTAAAACCCATATGATTTAATCCCGACTAGCACCATTGTACAATATGGTGCAAAATGCACATATGGTTTACGTTACTTTGACTCAATCATAAGGGATAAACACGACACGTGAGTATATGTCGATGTCATACTTTAACTGAATGCACACGACGTGAATATGGTTTACGTTACACTGAATGCAAACGACATGAATATCCCAAATAATTGTACAATATGGTGCAAATGCACATATGGTTTACGTTACACTGAATGCACACGACGTGAATATCCCAAATAATTGTCATACTTCATTGCGGGTTTCATTAAACATTCCAAAGGGTTGGCAAGTACCAAAGTGGTAAAGGTCGACATCGTCTCATGTCTCATGAGATAAGCAGATATGCGATAGATACACCTTTTGGAGAGAGTACTGTTTAAGTAATGCACGTTTCTAAAACAGTTGACTTAAATCATGCAATTCTCGTGTGTTTGTTCATCCTAGATCATGAGCAAAAGTTCAAAAAGTCACTATTGTTAAACTTTTATACATCCTACTTTTGAAATCTCGTGAGTTTCGTATCAAAATGCACATATCTACAACATCCTACATGTCTTTATAGAGTAATAGACCCTCCACATTGTTTACTATTATTACGAATATAATATACGAGTAATTTAATAAGCATATATAAGAAAGCTGATAAATTATTACTAATTCTACGTTACATTCCGTAGTATCGTATAATTGCTATTTCTGCAGGCGTCATACAAGTTTTTATGTTTAGATACTACTATTACGTCTAAAATACTTCATATCATACTAAATTATTACTAATTCTACGTCATAATTTGTTATAAGTATATTAAGCTAGCTACAAAGTCGTGCATTGCAGGGGGTCTAGAGTAGTACTCCGTACAATAGTAGCAACATAAGCTCATTACCTTCCAGGCTTGAGAACTCCACTGACATTATTTAAGATCGTTAACGTATATCTTTGAGGGCGATATAGTCTCAACGATGTCAAAAGAGCCTGTATTCACAAAACAACAATAAACGGAATTAATTAAGTTTTATTAATTAGATTTTTACGCCGTTCAAAATAAACACATTCAATTAAAATGGTACGGGATCGTTGATGCACCTCAAATGTGTCACGAGCATAGTTGATTAGCGTCGGCAATGCTCTACTCCCCGTTTGCACGTCCGCCGAGACATTCAAGTCTTCGAATCGTACTTCGACGTTTGGTAACTCTAGTCCCACACTTCAATTTACATGATTGAACAATAATTACGCGTTGAAATTAGTTAACAAATCGTTAATTAGAGTAAGTTTCTCATAGAACAACGTAGATTGTGAGCTCATTATACATATGATTTAGATTAAACAGGTCATAAAAACTCGTAAAAGCATTAATTTGCTTTGACGGATAAATGTTACGGTGTACAATTGTAAACGAATGAGATATTGATAATGACATAAAAATGAGAATAAGCCCGAAAAAATCATCGTCCAGATTAAAAGTTACAAAAAATATTTCACAACAATAGTTTATTGTACTTAAGGGCTTAATTAAGGAATTAATAAGGTAATTATTAGGAGCATAATTCATTGAATGAATTGCATAACTAACAATAATGTGAACTACTGAATGTTTCTATTTTAAGAATTCCGAAGATTTTAAACATTTTTCACATTTCCTAAAGACTTGATGAAAATCTAAAGTGATCGAGAGAATTTTATGCGTAAGACACATTAAATTTGATCGACTTATCGTCGCTAAAAACAACTAAATAAGAAACAAAATCACACAAAACAAGATCAGTAATGCAGTTAATTAAATCCTACACACTCGAAAATTTACGTGTTTAACTCAGAATCTCGTCGATCAATTTTAAACAAATGAACATCGACTGACGTATTTAATTCCAAATCATAACTACATCGATCGATCAATAGAATTACGCCGAAAAAAAAGACGCATGCATCATTCATCATTCATCATATCGTCATAAATTTCAAATCTTCACCAAAATAGAAACATAAACAAACGAAAGACGACAACGATCATAATAAATTCCTCGTAATCACGAAACAAACAACACATCGATCGATCGATCAAATCATTGGAATATAAATCACATACTTTTTGATACGTTCTTTAACACCAGAAACAAGCTTATAATTATCTTGTTCAGAAGTATCCAAAGCCTTACGAACAATAATCTCACGGTAAGTACGATCGAGCTTTCGCACATCGATCGTACTACCGACTCTATCATCACCACCACCACCGTCACCACCGCCACCACCTTCATCGTCTCTTAGAATAGCGAAATTCGACCGTTTAACAGACGGAAGTCGCTCTATCGCAGCCCATAGTAAATCGTCCTCGTCCTTCGCAACTACGTCCGCATTCGACGGTCTCGAAAACGATCCCGGTCCTTCGAGCTCTAACTCGAAAAACTCACTCCCGTTCGACGCCGCCATTTTAAAATGACTCGTCTTATTAATGAAATTTCTATTTCTATTTCAATTCGTTATCGTTGTCGTTGTCGTTGTAGTTATCGCTTTCGGTTACGTTTTTTTGTTAGCAAGTTTTATGGAGTGGTTTTTGGTGTTTTTTGTTATGAAAGTGTTGCCATGCCAGGTATTATGGAGTGTTTTTTTATTTTTTATTTTTAATTTTAATTTTTTTAAATTGTTAAAAATGAAATTATAATTATAAAAATAATAAAAATGTTTTTTTAGTTTTGTGTTATGACTTATGAGGGATGTATAAATAGAGGAGAGAGGTCCTAGTCGTAAGGAAGGAGTGAATTTTGTTGCTGTGACGCAGCTGTTTTGGAGTAAAAAGTCCCGCGAATTTCGAAGGGTTTTGGAATTTACTGTTTTGCCCCCACCTCTTCTAAACAATTTTGACCGTATCGTCTTTTTCGAACAGTCTACAATCTTCTCCTCTCACGTACTGATAAAATAATACTATCTATGTGTATGTGTGTATCATTGTTAGATTTTATTAGCAATATAAGCAAAATATATAATAATAGTTCCTACATGTTATTTCGTTGATTGATGATGAGAGAAGATTGAAGAGACTGTTGGAAAGAGACTGTCCATAATAAAGCTCTTCAATTTTTGTTATTTTGGAGTTTGTTGCATTTTCAAATAGAGTTCGTCACTTCCGCACGTCGGCCCAGTTAAGCCCGCCTTGACGGCCGCCATTTGTCAAGCCCGGCATAACTTGCCAATTTAGATGATCTAATTTTTGTTATGTTCAAGGGATTATCTAATTATACGGTACCGTACTCTGTAACATTTAATTTGTCTAATGTCACTTGCTCCTATCTTAGTTAATTCACATAATGAAGAACATCGATCGCTAGTTCAGGCATTTAATCTCTTAATTGATACTCCGTAGATAAATGAGAGAAAATAAAAAAATAAAAAATGGAATTCTTCTCTTTTGACATTATTTGGGCCAATAACAATCCCAAATGATTTTGTTTCGCATATGAAAGTTTAGGCCCATATTTAGATTTGAACATACAATTTACGAAAAATTCTCATGGTGATCCTGAGGTTTGGCTTAATTCCCGTGGTGTCCTTTTTTATACCCCTGAGGTTTGACAAAATATCTTGTCGTGCCCAAACTGTTAATTTTGGATAACGGTGATTTGCTCTTATTTCATAGTTATTGCTGATTGCACAAAATATCCTCGAGGTTTGCATATTGTACACAAAATGCCCTAAGGTTTCACACTTGTACACAAAATGCCCCTGCGGTTTGGCACATGTGCACAATTTTTACACCTTTGAAATTGAATGCTTATAAAGAAACTAGTCGTTGGAATCTCTTTTAAATATCTAAGGTCTGATGATTGAATTACGTAAAGGATAGACTACTTAATTTAGGGATAATACTTCTGACGAGGATAATTTTGGGTTTAGATTGAGTATTTTTGGTTTTGTGGATTTAGAGCTTTTTAGGGATAATTAGGGGGAAGGGGAATGTTTGAGTTCGCGAAATAAAAGGGTAAATGTTTAGGGTATATGAAGTTATTAAGGAGCTAGTGTAGGAAATAAAGACCTGGTTTTTTTTAAGGGGGACGATATCGACGATTTACGAGACGACAACAACGATTTTAATTAAAACAAATAAAAAAAAAATTTTACAAATAAAAAAATAAATAAATAATAAAAAAGGTCATCTCGAGTGGCGGTATTTAACAAAAGTGCGGAGCGTTTTATACATCTAATGTCATTTAGCTAATCATTATTCACATAATATACCATCAAGGCATCAACACTAACGCCGTTATAACGGAACTCCAAAAAAAAGGACACGCTGGGCATTTTGTCAAAACTCAGGGGTATTTCAGGCACAAACTTAAAAAAAATGACATCACGGGAATTAAGCCAAACCTCAAGGTCACCATGAGAATTTCCCCTACAATTTAATCCAATGTCCAAATAAACATAGCATTACCATTTGGAAAATGAGATAGCGTCACCCGGTGGTAGCATCACACTCTTACAATATTTTAATATTATTCTTTTATTTTGTGAAGCTGACCACATGTATGTGAAAGGATGGTACTGAAATTCGATACTACCTGATGGCGTCATATTATTGTCCATATTTTTGTGGTAGGAGATATATAAATTTTTA
>JAUEKU010180282.1:0-48670 GCA_032274805.1 Gypsophila paniculata | reverse complement strand
TTAACCCTAAGTCGATGTATGCGTTGTTTCTGTGTACTTATTTTACAAATACGTCCACAGAAACAACACATACATGAACTTAGGGTTAAAAAGCACTCCACCAAAATACCCGAACCCTTTGACTCAGGAAATTTAAACTTTAAATTAATAACAACGAAAGATTATTATTATTAAAACATGCTTAATTATTATAACATATTTTATTTGATTCGGAAACACTCTGGCAACTCCCCAGTAAGTTTTATTTCTTCACGAATATTTGCATACCATTTCTTCGTTTTTTGATCCCACTGATTATCTGCTGCAACCTTGTCACATAACTCAATGACACTAGCGACTTCATCAGAATGGACAACAATTTCCGGTTTCGATGTAGAACTCGATGCTACCGTATTATTATTGTTATTAATTCGGTATGACGTACGACGACGATTATTTACAATGTTGTTGGAACCGGATGATGACATATTATTGTAGTGAGCAAAAAAATTGTAGTGAGGAAAAAAAAAGGATGCGAAAAATTTTAGTCAGAAAAGAAAGGATGCGAAGTTAAGTGGAGTACTTCACTCCTTATATAGGCGAAAGGTGCACCAGTAATTACGTCATTTGCGACGGACTTTCCGTCGCAAATCTAACCCTAATCCGTCGCAAATGACGTCAGCAGTGACACAGACCATTCGCTTCAATAATTGGAGGGCAGATATTTATTTAATTGTGGTCCGTCGCAAGATCCGTCGCGAATATGAATCTATTATGACAACATAATGATGTCATATATCAATTGACATAAAAAAATAACAAAAAAAAAAAAAAAATAACCGTCGCAAGATCCGTCGCATGTTGGACTTTTTATGACGACCTAATGATGTCATATATCAATTAACATAAATAAATCTAAAAAAAAAAAAAAAAACCAAGACCGTCGCAAGACTCCGTCGCATAATAAGATTTCCGTCGCAAGGATCGACCAATACCGTCGCAAATTTCGTCGCTATGCTTCCCGCAAACCAGCAAGGGCATTGGCGCCATATTCTGCGACGGAATTTCCGTCGCAAATGATTGCTTTTCCGTCGCAATAGCTGATTCCGTCGCAATTGATTGATCTTGCGTCGCAAACACTTGTTCTTGCGACGGATTATTTTCCGTCGCAGGATTCCGTCGCTACCGGGCCTGTTTTTTGTAGTGAAAGTTAGGACAAATAAGAAGATAAAGATATTAAGGAAAACGAGAGGAATGGGAGAATTAGAGAATTCAAACCGTAAAGGAGTAATAGAAGGAGATTAGAGACATGTAAGTTCGGGAAAAAAAGTAAAAGCAAAGGGAGATAATGTTAACAAAAGACTAGGAAGATCAAATAAAAAGGAAAGGAAAAAAGCTTGTGAGGTTGAGAAAGACGAATGAAGTTCAAATAGAAAAATAGTGAATGGAATAAAAAAGTCTAAGAGAATTAGAAGTATTAGAAGTGAAATAGTGAGTTAGAAAAAATGATGAAAGAGAGACTAGATAGAGTAAAAAAAATGATTTAGACAGATAATTGGGAGAAAACAGAAAGAAAGAACAAGAGGAATTAGGAGGATTATGGAACTAAAAGTGAATTTGAATAGAAAATGAGGAAAATTGGGGTGACATAGAACAAAGGAAAAGAAGAAACATGAGAAAAAGATGGAAGAAAAACAATAAGAAAAGAAGAAAGAATATGAGAGGAAAATTTAAAAAGAGAGAAAAAGAAAATGGTAAGGGAATATGCAAAAGAGAATATGGTAAAATAGATTGGAAGAGGGAAAAACAAAAGAAAATAGAAGAAAAAGAAAAAGTGACAAAAAAAGATGACCACATTTTGGAGGGGCGCTGAAGGCATTAATAATAGATGAACCCCAAAAGGAGGTTTATCATATGACACATCATCATTTTATAAACCTTTATAACAACAAACTAATACATAACAATAGACAATCTTTTTCAAGGTTCATACTATGAGATCCACTACTAAACAACCATCTTTTATACTCTCTTGCCCACCTTTTTCTTCCACATTTTTTTTGCACAAAACTTAAGACTATGTTTATGGCTAGTTTAAGTAGTAGTTTAAGAAGTAGTTTAAGGAGAAAGTGGATTAAATAAAAAAGGAAACAAAAATTAAATGTTAAACTAGTTTAAAGAAATGGCCTAACTAGTTTCAAATACAAACTAGTTGAGAAACTAGTTTAGGGTAGTTTAGAGTGGATTGAGCCAATAAAACTTTGATAAAATATTGTAAAAAAATTAAAAATAAGGTAGTTTAAGGTAGTTTAAGTTAATCAATGGATAAAGTATAAAAAATGTAAGTAGATGAAGAAAGTAGTTTAAGAGTAAGGAAATATTATTTTAATAGTTAAACTACTTTAAACTAGTTTTGCTTAACCTAGCCATAAACATAGTCTAAGGAAAATGATTTTAATAATGGAATATGAGATAGTTGAAGCTTGAAGGTAGTGAAGATATAATTAGATTTAATAATGAATTAAATAATAAAAAAAAGAGTTAGTGGAGAAGATAGTGAGAGATAATAATGGATTGTGGGGTTTGTTTTTTGACAAAAAAGGAACGAAATGAAAGTGGAAGAAAAAGATTAATTGTCTCAAAAAGAAATAATGGAAGAAAAAGGTGGTCAGGAGGGAGTATAACATTTTTTTATTTGGATGAACAAAAAAAATGGCGTACATCTTGCCATGTCATACAACAAATCTGGTTACAAATATGTAACAATTTGCATATTTTTGGTTGTCAATAATAGGAGGTTTGTAGAGAAACGTCTTAAAAGTAGGATAAACCCCTTTGACAATCTCCTATTGATAATCGCTAAGGGGCATTGTACATCTGTAAAGACTGTAATGCACCAAGAGGTTTATTGGCTGAATGTTTGAGTCCTATTATGCCCTTTGATTTTTTTTGGACTAAAAAGATTGCTCATAGTTGAAGGAACAGTTCAAAGACTACACCTTGTTGTACTACAATAAGGGTCAATTAAGTCATTTTTACTCAAGATACACCTTAATTCTTTTTTTCTCCAAACTTTTTTCTTTTGTAATTTACACCTTCAACTTCACCTTCTCAAATCTTTGCCCAACTTTTGCAATTCTTCCAATCCCACGGTTATTCTTCATTCAACAAACCCAAATTTGAGTATTTGACATATTGAACACGAAGCCAATCATGCACATTGGATTCATGAGATTTGATGACACTAGGTCTTAATTTTTTAAATCTGTGAATTTTGTGTAATATACAAGCCACAAAGCTTATTAAAGTAATACTACTACACATTTTTATGAATTTGAATTACTTTTTTAAACATGAGATCGTTAGTTATAGGAGCTCAAAAACTTCACAAATATGCTCATAAATTTTGTGGCATTGCTCAAAACTTTTGTTACATTATTCAAAAACTATTTAATATTGCTCATGGTATCATTGGTACTGCTCAAAAAAAATCTCATATTGCTCACAAAATTTCTCATATTGCTCATAAACGTATTTGGTGGTAACTTCCTGTTGTACTACAACAGGTTCTATAATACTTTTTGTGTAGAAGGAAGGGCATTACCCAAGGAGCAGTTGAATAGTCCCGGGGAAATATTCTCAACCTTTTTGGAGGCGATTCGTCTGAATTTACGATGGAATCAGTTAGAGCATGTACAAGATATCTACTCGTGAAGATCTAATTTTTTAATACATCAAATCTGAGTAAAGACTTAACTCTATCTTCACTATCCAATAACTATTACTATTAACTCTCCATTTACTATTTATGGACCTACCACCATCTACATTATCATATTTAATTCAAACCTTATATATTCCAGAATATAATAATAATAAAAATAAGATAACAATACTAATATGAAATAAAATAATAATAAATAATAATTGTTCTCGGTTCCAACTCAAAATGAGATCAAACTCGCAAAAATAATAATTTTATAGACTGAAAAATCGCTACATAAATTAGTGTGATAATAATTGTATGTGTCGGGTTTTTCAGTAAAACTTGTATTATCCAAATCAAAAATTTACATAGACTGTAACTCGTCGTTTTGTCTCTTTAATTAGTCTAAAATTATCAAGTGTATATTTTTATAGGGATGTACTTTTCGCATGACGGATTTTACTCCGTGCAGGACGCAAATGACAGTCATACCCCTCCCATTTCATACGCCTACATTCTCTTTAAAGTTCCGATACACACCTTCCCCAACGTGACCTATACTCCGACAACCCACAACAGCCGACCAGCAGCAACCCACACCAACCGACCGACGGCCACCCACACCCGGCCAGCTGGCTACCCCGGCTAGCACCACCCAAAGGAAAAGAAGGAAAAAGGAAAAAAAAATAATATACTCCGTATTGAATAAACTGCCTCACAACCAACAACTCTCCTCCCCCCGTGCCGCCAGACAGCCTGGACGACCACCCCACCCCCACGCACCATTCGTCTACACCTACGGCGGCAGCCGTAATAAAAGAATCGCCTGCCGCCGGCCATTCCACCCCCTGCCGGAGCCCGCCCCGTCAATCCAACAGTGGGCTCCGTTTGACAAAAAAAAAAAAGCCTTACCAAGACCTAGCGGCACCAGCAACCTCCAGAAAACCCTCAGACAACCCCCGACAGCCATCGGACAGGCCTCAGATGACCCCCGACAGGCCTTAGATGACACCCCGACAGCCACCATACAAATCGTTTTAGGGTTTTTTTTGAGAGAAATATTATTAAGGTTTGAGAGGAAAAGGGTAGCTTTGTCCAAAAAAATGAATTTTCGTCCTGCGCGAGTAAAATCCGTCTTGCGAAAAGTAATTCCGTTTTTATATTGAGAATAATGTTGTTGAAGTGGAAGAATAAATGGAGAGTTATCTTCTTATCTACTTCAAATGAAGAGATATCTTCAGAAAATGTAAATGGAGAATTGACTCTCCATTAGACATAAAGTTATTTCAGAACTATTATTTTATTTTATCTTTCATCTTTGAAGTAACTCTTCATTTCGATGAAGTACACCATAGTACAGACTCTTATTGGTGAAATGGGTGAAGCTCGTACCTGTTAACCTGACATGCTCCTATCATTTCCAATAACTTTGAAAATGTGATAAAACCGACTTGATTCTTACGAGACTTAACCAGACATTTTGTAACCTTATAAATTATCATAAATCAGAATCGACCTGTAATGAGAATACTACTCCTCCCTCCGTTTATTAATTTTCACCCCGTTTTCTCATTATATGTGAAAAGTATTATAATAAAATGGAGCGAAAACCGACAAACTGAATGTATTTAATGATAAGAAAATCATAATAATGTTCGACAATCGCAAAATGCGACTTGTGGATAAGTATTCTCTGTAAATGAAAAGCAGCATAGAATATGAGGGGTCAAAGTTGTAGTCCGGTGACACGGGTGGTGATGAGAGTTTGTGGCAGTGTTATAACTTATACACACTCTAGTACTCTACCAGACATTTCTAATCTTGGAATACAAACTAGACTTGGAGATTGTCTTCTTCAACGAGTCTGAGACTCTGAGACATCATTTCCTAATGATTGACACCAGGCTTACATAGAACATGGAACCCAGTGAATCTCAATTGTAATTGGTCGAAGAACTCACATCCACGTCATCTCGGCCAATTACAGTTAGCTTTCGGGACATGTATCCTATACTTTATGATTGTTGTCTTAAACAATCTTAACTGCAATTAACAAGACTGTTGTCCTTACAGCTCCCATCTATTGTCCTCTTTTTATTAGTTTCTACCTCTATAATCCCAAACATTCACCCCGGTTCCAAGCAGGCCTAAATATGTTAAACGTGTCAAAACTGTGTTCAGCATCGCAGCAGAAAAACCATTTATAACCCCTTTAAATATCTAACGCTACCATAAAAAGGCAGCAATTACACATAAGCAATGGAACGCGGCAATAACAGCCTAGATAGACAACAAGAGTACAAACAGGCATTACTTGTTGAGATTGCTGTCTACTTCAATACGCCTGAAGAAGATAGAAGGCGTAATGCTTGGTGAGAATTGTTCAAAACGGCAGAAGACCTTGGGACTTCCATCTTTCTTTTCTTCAAGAAATCCAAGGAGTTGTGCACACAATGTGGAGGGGGTAGCTCCTTCAAAATAACAGTTTCAACCCTGCCACTGCCACTGCCACTGCCACATGAGCAACAAGTCGTCATAAGCATAAGCGTTGATATTGAAAGCCCAGAGAATCGAACATTCAATCATTCAAGCCTTACCCCGATATTTTGGTCTTCTTAGTCCGCTTTGGTTTTTTCTCCGCCTTGTCGTCCTCAGAGTCGGATAAAAAGACTTGCCTAAGTTAAATTGGAGACAGTCGGCATCAGGGGAATAGCATAAAAGTTGTTTGAATAAAGCATATAAGCAGGAGGAGGAGGAGGAGGAGGAGGAGGAGGAGGAAGTTACTTTTCACGTGCAGCGAGCAAGGTGACAATATCATTAGGAAGCATTCCAGTTGTATTGAGTTTGGGTTTGGATTGATTTTGATTACCGTCGTCAACCATATCGATATCGATATGGTCGGCATCGGGTTGAGATGGTTGTTTAGGTGGCGGCCTTGGAGTCAGCCTTTCAGCCCATTTCTTGCGCCGTTCTTTCACATCGCGCCGAGACCTATTAATTAATTAATTAATTAATAAACAATAGAAGATAATCATCCCTTTTTCCAGCACTAGAACTAGAACTAATACGAATATGAAAGAGTATTTAATTTATAGGAATATTCACCTGGCAATAGAGAGTTGTTGGGCTTTGGCAATCTCTTGGTTTTGTTGTATTCCCTCCTCAGCCGTGTACTCCTCCGGAGCTTCGTCAGAGTCGTCATGTGAAGCAGACATCATCTATGTTTGTATGTTTGTATGTATGGATGCTTCGGCCTCCAAATATTCTCAACTTTTACTTTTAGGGTTTATTTAACTTACTTCACCCAATCCAACTTTCATTCCTCACTCACAACTCACAACTTCGGCCCATTACTCCTCTCTCTATACGGCCCAACACCATCATCTACATTGCCCAACATGGTAAACAACATAAACCCCCCATAATTAAGCCCAATGTGGATTTCAATTCAAACCTTTCATATTCCGGGCGGATCCATAAATTGTTATATGAGATGATCTTATACCGTAACACCAACCCAAATGTTAAAAATAGTATAAACTTGATGTAACTTGAAACCATATATATAGGCTTCTCTCTTACTAAAACTTGATGTTTCACACCACCAACACTAACCATCTTATACCATGGCAAATTTCTAATATAATTAAGGATGTGAAGTTATATATTCAACACTCGAGTGATATTTATACACTATTTTTGTAACGCCAACAAAATCGCAGACTTTATGCCCAACTTTGAACATTCATATCCAATTCTTTCGAGGTGGGTTTTAAGTCGGTGGCTACCGCTCACCTCTTCCGAAACAGGTTGGTCTTATTTAAGGAGAACAACCTAATTTTCTTACCAGATTAAAAAAAAAACACTAACAAGCCTCCTGTTGACCCTCACGAGACTAATGGATGAAACTTTTACTATCCGGCTGGCTTATCCCCTGCCTGTCATTATTTGGGGCCGAGAATTTCAGCTCCAACATCAAACCATATCCTTAAGACCTTAATCCGATTATGTCACAAATGAAACGAAAATAAAAATGCATGGCTATTTCATAACCATTCATGCTACACCCACACTGTCCCATGCGAGTGCCTTTCACAACCCCACAACTACAAGCATACAACTCTCTTCAGTCCTCTCATTTCCTACTTGTACTACATAAGCTCACAACGACCTCCCATGCATAACAATAAACCAAGAGAGGAAAAAAAAAAAAAAAAAAAAGAGGAGAAATAACAATAAGAATAACAATGGGATGCGCCACGTCTAAGCAAGTTGATGCTACCAAGCCATATGATCTTTACCGTCCGCCGCCTTCAAGCTTCGCCGTCTTCAACCTTAATGCCATAGAAGAGCCATGGCTTAAGCTTGACAGCATGTCAAACTTAGAGACTCAACAAAACCCCTCACACGTGCCCCCTCCTTTGCTTGAGAAGCTCAATACTCTGGAGAACGAGGTTTCTGAGGAGCCTCGCACGTGGGAGGAAGTCAGTAAGGCCTTAGACGACTTTAAGAAGCCCACGGTAACAACTGAGAAGCCGGACCCAAACCCAAAAGCAGACCAGGATTCGACCCAGGTTAGGCGGAAGCCAAGGAAGAGCTTCTCCTTCCATACGTTGGCAGAGTTGGAGGGGACCAAAAATGAGATGGCCAATCAGCTGCCACGTTTGAAGAGAGCTGAGTCGACTCAGAACATGTCCTCTCTGAGTCAAGGAACCCACTCAGAGGATGCCAAGAATCAGATGGCTCCGCTGAGGAACACCGATTCATCTCAGAATGAGTCGAGACTGAGTCAAGGCGGTGCGTCGGGTGGGAGGTCACTGAAGGCAAACCCATTTTTACAGAGGGACAGGATGGAGAGGGAAAAGGAAGGAAAAGAGGCGGCATTTGATAGGATAATGAAGAGTAAGAGGGACCCACTTAGCGACTTCCCCGAGAAGTGTCCACCAGGAGGGATCGATTTAGTTGTGCTTTACACGACATCGTTGGGTGGGGTGCGTCGGACTTTCGAGAATTGTAACAGGGTCAGGGCCATTCTTGAAAACCATAGGGTCATGTTTGATGAGCGTGATGTGTCATTACACGGGGAGTTCTTAGCTGAGTTGAGGAATGTGGTGGGAGAAGAGGTGGCCGTGCCGGTCCCAAGGTTGTTTATCAAAGGAAGGTACTTGGGAGGGGTAGATGAGGTAGCTGAATTGAACGAGACAGGTCGCCTTGGTAGGATACTGAGTTCGGCCAGAGTCGAGAGGGGAGTTGGGTGGGTGGGGTGTGAGGGGTGTGGCGGGGCTAGGTTTGTCCCTTGCTTAGAGTGTGGGGGGAGTTGTAAGGTGGTGGTTGGAGATAATAAGGAGAGGTGCCCAAAGTGCAACGAAAATGGGTTACTTCATTGCCCTCTTTGTCACTAGAACTCGCTTGTCTGTCTTAAGATTTTAGATCCTAAGAAGCAATTGGGAATTTGGGTACACCCTGAATGATATACACTCTCTTTTACATGTTTATCCTTACTTTTGCAGCAATACTTCTACTATATACTTTTTCACATCATCTCTTGTACCCTGAAATAATCAATGGATAAAGCAGGCTTTCTGAAACAATACTAAGATGCGGCAAATAGAACTAAACAGAACAGAGAATTGAACTCGTTTAATGTTCGATGTCGTTAGATACTTGAAGATTGACTGAGCAATTTGAAAAAAACTCAAAATGTAACAGCCAACGACGGCTAATATCCTAATCCAATCCAAAAATCTTGATGCAGTTCCTAGTCCTACCAACCTTATTTGATACTCGTATGAAAATATAGCTATAAAGCTCTCGGAAAAAATTATGTCACGATTTATCGAACTTACAGAATGAAGAATTCTTTCAGCGCTTCTTATTTTTCTTTCTCTGCTTCACTTGTCGTTCTAAACTTTTGAGCCGCTGACTGAGGGCAGCTGATGACGATGATGTTTTCCCGTCAACAGCGGGTTTTGATTGATCAGAAGTAGCGGGTATAGCAGGAGAGCTCCCCGAGGCAGCAGCTTGTTGGACCGCTTTAAAAAGTTGAAAGGCAGATAATGTGGTTGCTTGTTTTTTACTGGGCGGGGGTCGATGCACTGTTAACTTCGGGACTCCAAGGGCCTCTTTTACACCAGGAATTTTTAGCACTGCAAATTGTTACTCTGAGATAGTTTAGTCACAAAAATCAGATATTGATGTCATAACCATACATTGTGAGCAACTGACATGTCCCATATGACACCATCGCAATTCTCAAATTGATGTGCTTTAGTAAGACTTATGCCGTAGCTGTTTCCCCTCCATATCTCATCCCCCAGACCCCCACCCACCCTGGCATATCTTTTAAACCAAACAAAGGAAAACCGCCTCCCTCCTTTTCCCTCCATCCATACAAGGCCGAAGTGTTTCAGTAAGAGGAGACGAGGAGGTAAATTATATGAACTCACCAGATCCATATGCAAAGGAGAAGAGATTTGATGTAATCCAGTAACAAAAGATAGCCTGCACAAATGAACATTCCGACTCAAATTTGCATCCATGATATGACATAGGATACAATCAGTTTGCAGAAGCCAAAGTTTGAGTGGGTAGTAGGAGCATATACCAGGCCATAATTAAATAAAAAATAGACAAATGGAGTATGTACCTTAGGGAAATGCATGGTAAATGGAACTGTAAGAACAGCTAGACCTCTTGAAAACTTTTTCATGGTGCCAGCAACAGGATTGCCTTCCAAACCTTCTTACATATTAAACTGCGACAAATTGAACGAGAAATTAAATAAGCAGCGAGCCAAAAGGCAAAGCCTTCATTAACATGCATAAAACCCTACTAAAGCAACATGAATCAAACCTTAAAGTCCATACAAATAAAAAAAAACACAAATGAAATGCCTACCTCTACGGTTAATAGGAAACTCAAAGCTGTGAGCACAGGTAAGATGTACATAGTATCTGGAGTTGTGAGATCGGTAAACCAGAATGCTCCACCATTCTTAAACGATGGAACTTTCTCTGCCATGTTTGATATCTGTATACAACATAGCAGGCTAGTTATTGTTTATAGACCAATGGTACAGATCACATCCATTTAAAAGACTACAATCTTCAACTTACTGCTAGGAAAAAGCTGATGAAAATAGGACCTTGAATAAAGATTCCTTTTAATGGAGTGAAGGGTGTGACACCATACCTGCCATTTTAAGTCTCTTTAGCACATTAAAAATGAATTTGGAAAAAAGCTAATAGTCGCCAACAAACTTGCAAATACAAAATGTGACCGTATGAAGAAGTCAAGAACCATAGAAAACCTAGAGACATTGTGTAATCAGATTCATGGTAAAACATTTTTAGGGGACTGGGGGGGCGGTCACAGTTTCCAGGGTTTGTAAAGTAAAATGGGTTGGAGGGAGATGGAGAGAAGGAATGAGAGAGATACATTTTCTTTCCGATATGCCAAAATAGTAAAGGAAGGCATTGGGGTTCAGATCATAGAAGTCATACAGCATCGAATAATAGTTGTCGAAAACATATTAGTTCCTCATAGAAAGTGTGTGCTTTCTCCCCTCAGTCATCAAGCACAGCATTCTGCAATGCCTTTCTTGATTGTGAATTTGTAATAACCAAAAATATTATTTTAAGTCAACTTATTTGAGATAGCTAGGAAATAATTTCTTCATCAGGCCAACCTGAATTAGATTCTCACTAGACATCAGAGACAAAATAGTTATATAAAAGCCTCCCCATGGCATTGTAACAAACAATGGACTACACTTAGCACCAGCTGCCCAATTTGCAGACTGCACCAAAAGATTAGCAAGCACAACTTAACTGTCCGCCTGGGTTAAGATCTAACTAGGTTCTGGAGTTGCGCTTCAACAACATTAGATTAATTTTATTTTTCTATATCCTTGCAAATGCCATTAGTCGTCTCCGAGAGAACAACCATGCCTATTTTCGGGTAGATATGTATGTACAAAATCGCTGTTTCTATACTTGTAAACTGCAATTAACGACACAATCATAACTTGAGAAGAATCAAAGCACTTCAGCCAGCGCTAACGTCAGCACTTACTCTTTGAAAATCGCATTCATCTTTTCTATACCCTCCTGGATAGCACTGGGATCATCAGCCTGTAAAAGACAGATGCTTAGGCAATGAGTTAGTCCTCCCCAAAGATGAATCTCTGAAAAACAAAATCTCACCATTCCATCTAATAAGAGTTATTACTGCATATGCACATCTGAAAAACAAAATAAAATGGAAGCCAGTCTAATGTTACGAAAAAAAGTAGTGGTCTTTTGCATAAAAGAAGGTGAAGAAATCTTCAATTTACTATGTTCTTAAACATAAAATATGTAATATCCAATTTCCTTTACCAATATGTAATATCAATATTCTAATTCATAAGCCTTGTACGAATTGGAATATTAATGTGTATAAATGCATGTAGCCTTTTCTTATATATCCAATTTCCACGCCGTACTAACATGAAACAAATATTACCTACAACAGCTAAGATTCCGGGTACCATGACCCTGGAACAAAAGAAAACTCTTTTGTTGTTCTAATAAGTTGAACGTAGATGGTGGGAAGTGCTGAAGGTGACAAAGGGTAAACTGCATACACCCAAAAAAACTATAAACCTCCAGAAACTCTCCTTCCATATTTTTGTTGAATTCTTGGGACATCAAAGATCCACTCTATGTTTATCAACAAATAAACAGTAGCATACACAGAGATAATGTCACTAATACACACCAGCAACAAACTGTAGCTTGAAAAACCGCTCCCTTGTTTCTCACAACATTACGTAAAGACGCACATGCTTGCTCGTTTCACATTCTATTGAAACAGTTGCACATAATATATTCGACAATCAAACCAGAGATAACGTGAATACATTATCTTATTTAAAGCTTCGCGTCAACTCGAAGGAACCAAAGTCCATTAGTAAACAATCCAATCATTATGATATGTTAAGACACACGAGTAAGTACCTTAGCTGACATTTCCTCCTTAATCTCCTCAAGACGTGGACTCATTAACTGCAAGTAACAATCAATCACCCACAGAGCATTATCATCTTTCCAGCAGACAAGTACCATGAACGAAATGCTTATTAAAGTTAACCAAAAAAAAGTCAGAAAATATACAGTTGCCAGAACAAATCCATACCGATAATTTAGAGGTGGACTTGAGCTGATTAATCAGAAAAGGTACTGTAGCCCCACGAATCAACAGAGTGGTAAGAGCTATTGACGCCGCCCTAATTTACAATAAATAAGACAAATAAAATCATCTTCAGAAAAACCTGCATTCCTCATATAACAAAATAGAGCGGCAGAAGAAGCAAAGAGTCTTGTGTGAGACGGTTGTATGCATACGAACAAAACCATTCACCCTATTATCAAAAAGAGGAAAACAACGCCTAATACCAGCTTGATTGTATGTATATAACAGTCCCATTCAAATGTTTGTCGTCAATAAGCTTTAGATAGTTTCTCACCAATTCAATCCAGTAAAAGAGTGGACCCCATCAATCACATACTGCAATGCTGCAACCGGAATAGCGGACTCAGCAGCAGCAATAGCAACTTCGCTCACTACCGGAGCTTGAGAAGCAATTACCTCTGTAGCTTGAGAACCAATCACCTCTCCAGTCCCACCGGTAATAACCTCAGCAGCATCACTCAAGAACTCAGCTTTATCAGCTACTTCACCCATAGAAGTAGACATATACCTATGGCCGACAAACCCATTTCCTATACCACCTAAAACTGCCCTATGCTGATAAAATACAGTTCCGGGCATCGATTTATAGGTCATGTAAGTAGCAAAAGACCTCTTTTGGATTGAAAATTCGTTAATTTTCGGACAATTAGGGTCTTCATTCGTCCTCTTAGTATCATCAGGATCGCGAACAATGTAAGAAAATGAAGGGTTAAATCTTTGGGCAAAAAGGGTAGCTCGAGAACAAATGCTACGCCTATAAGCCATCTTGATTGTAGTAATTGGTTGGACCAAATACAGCTCCAAATAAACTCAAAGATTAATACTGGGTATTAAACTATTAATCATGACCTGTATAAACAAACACCAAAAATGGCATTGTTAGATGGTAAAATGCTTATCCAAGGCATGCTACCGAGAATCTCTTTTCTATCTTATCCGACCTTGTCCTCCCATAAATCAAAAAGGCATTATCACTTTTCCTCCCAAGGGAATGTCGGTAGCATTGCTCGGTTATTAAGTAAAACCTGGAAATGTAAATGTAAATGAAAATTGAAAAGGGAAAGAATGCAAATAACATATTTCAACAAGATAGAGAGTGAAGTGAATGCCTCAAGTTACAAGAGTGAGTTTTTAAAATCATAAAGTTGGGATCTTTCTTGTGAAAACCAAACTGTTTTCCTTCAAATTGTTGACTCAGGGTTTCCTTTCCTTAACAACACATCACGCATGGGAGTGTTTTCCTGCCCAGTCTTTAGTTTTTTTTAAGGAAAAATTGGGGAAAAAAAAAATTGTAAAAAACTCAAAAAAATTATTTTAACTTTTTTCTTTGAAATAACCACCATAAAATCATTTTTTTTTTAAATCATCCCCAACATGTTAGACCCGCTTACAAAAGTCGAATATTTCGTCAATTTTTTCTGTAAATTGACGATTGTACCTTTATCTACCCCTACTTTACCTTGATTTTAGATTACAAAAACTCAAACCGACTTACAAAAATCGATTAACGAAGGTTCAATTACACAGCATTACAAGTTTTACAACATCAAATTTGACGGAATATTCGACTTTTGTAAGCGAAAATGAGAATAAAGTAAGGGTAGGTAAGTTATAATCGTCTGTAAACAAAAAATTTGACGTAATATTCGACTTTTGTAAGCCGATCTAACATGTTGGGGATGATTTAAAAAAAAAAATAATTTTATGGGGTTATTTCAAAGAAAAAACATATTAGAGGGTTAAATCAAAATTTTTTGTTTTATAAGGGAATTTTTACCAATTAACCCTTTTTTTTATCGATAATTACTAATTTACATTTATCGTGAAAATTGGTACATGGGCAAAGATACATCAAATAGACCACATTTTTTTTATTAGGGGGTACCCTTTGTTTTCATATGTACTCGTAACTCCGTAGTTTTTTAAGCATTGTGCCAACTTTGCTAATTTTGTCACTCGTAACACCTCTAAGAGCATATTAATACCTTCACTTTTCTGTTTTAATCATTGATTTCATTTTTAAGTATATAAGAGGTGATGATATGCATAAGATAAAATTTAATTTGTTACGGAGTATTCTGATTATTATACTGAGTGAATGTTCGCTACCTTAATTGCAACTCTCACTATTTCTCTGTTTTCATCCTATTTGAATAAATGTTTCTTACATTTATTTATGAAATAAGTTCAAAGTAAATAAAACGAAAAAAGAGGGTATGATAGTCGAAAGTGGTATTCATGTGGCCATTTGAATTAATTCTTGTGTGGAAAAAGTGCCCTTATTGCATTACACCCCCACTATATAGTTGGATTAGACCAATCTAATCACGAATCAAGTACACTTGATCTTGTACAACACTATTGCATATTTGCATATATGCATCAGTCATAATAATTAGCACTAGATGGCACTCTACAACATAAAATGTGGCATTTGCATGTATACGATTGTCTCATTAGACTCATTTATGTTTGGAACTCAAAACCTATTGTGATTTTGTGAATCTAGTATGATTGCTTTCAAGTAACGACACATAACTGTGGTTCACTGGAATCTTTCAGTATATGTTGTGTGTATATGATGTAGTATCAAAATTTACTGCACAAATTTGCGCAGGACAAAAAGGATTATATACAGGAGAGTATCAATGATGTTTAATTTAAACAATGTGACTCTAACTTAGATCTTAATTTAATTAGCTTCAAGCAGCTCCACGGAGATGAGGTGACTTCCTGCATAAAGGGCATGTAGCATTCATCCTAAGCCATTCATCAATACAATCAGCATGGAAGTAGTGATTGCATTCCGGCATAGATCTCAAGGTCTCTTTCGGTTGATACTCAGACAAGCAGATAGGGCAGATACCATCACTAGTCTTACGGAGGCGCTTACTCTCCCCTAGTGTGGTTTTTGGGTATGATTCTATTGTGGGCCTGTCAAGCCCTAAAGTGATTATCACCGGTTGGGGAAAGACCGACGGTGAAGCCTCAGTGTTTGTCAATCGTCGATTTAGATCTCTGGCTCTTGTTCTTTTAACAATGTAGAATGCCAGCCCGATCATGCATACAATTATTGCTGGTATTCCAACTCCAAGTAGTAGCCCATATTTTGCTTTTCTTGGAAGACCTGTTACGAGGAGGTAAATGTGCATTTTTTAAAAAGTTAGGTGCCAGCCGCCAGGTAGGTAAGCTAATAAAGCCGTTGTATTCGTACTCAATACTCATGGCCTTGATTCGAAACCTAACAGTATTAAAGTTGACCTATATATATGACCCCAAATATATCCATTGGTCTTTGCTGCATCCATGCACATAGGACATACTTTCGACATAGATGAAGGGAGTAGCACTTAGCATGAGATAATTTTCTCACAAATATGAAATATCAAATAAGTTTGTACAAAAACGCCCCTCTCTCTAAAATTCTAGAGAGAAGTTCTCTCTAGAAAACCCCCAATTTAAACAAAACCCTAATAATTTTCGTACCTCGCCGGCGACTTCCCCAACTATCCAAAGGTCGCCGGCGAGACTTAACCAAGTCTATAGCTGCTTCTCTTCACCGTTTTGATCGGATTTCGCCATTATCGTCGCGATCGTCAAAGTAGCTATTTCCACTGATTAGGTTTTTCTCTCAACTTAATTTTCAATAAATCAGTTTCCCTTAGTTGGTTTTGGTCTTCTGCTTTTATGTTCTTGTTAACTATCTATTGTTTTCCACTTATTTAGTTTACTTTAGGAGTGTTGTTGTTTTTCCTAAAGGGGATTTTCTTTCCCTCGTAAAATAAAGGGGATTTCTTTATTTGGGTTTCTATCATGGCTAAATTGTTTGACCATGAAAAGTTCATCAAAACTTTCACTTTTGTTCATGGAAATGATGGATTAGAGGATGATGACTTAGAATTTCTAAACCTTTTTTCACATATGGATTGCCCCCCCTTAGTTAAAATTCAAGCCCTTAAGGACATGGGTAATGACCTATTTAGGCAAAATCAATTTGATCCAGCGGGAGAGTGCTATGATAAAGCTTGTCGTCTCTTATGTTTCTCTATCCAAAGTATGGAGGATATGGATGTTATAGCGGTTTCAGACATGGCAGTTTCCTTGAATCTCAATTTAGCAGCGTGTGCTAACAAACTTCAGGCCTTTGAAGCGGCCATTAACTTTAGCTCAATGGTTCTTCACGCTTTCCCCAATAACGCCAAAGCCCTATTCCGTAGAGGCGTGGCACATTTGAAGCTTAATAAACTTTTAGAAGCTAGAAATGATCTTGAACATGCTATTGTGGTTGAGTCCAAGAATAAGGATATTATGAGGGAGTTGAATGTGGTTAAAAATTTGCTTGAAAAAAATTCAAATGGGAAAAGAGAAGTTGGTGACTTGGTAAGGATTGATGAGCGAAAAAATAAGAAGCTTATCCCTACTTTGGAAGATAAGAAGGGTTGTATGGATGAAGTAGTCATTATGGAGACAAGTGACTCTTCTTTTTGTGACTCGTGTTCGATTTCGGAATCGAATATAGTGGACATGGAAACTTCTAGTGTTGCAGAACATGGTACCTCTAATATGGATCCTCTAATATGGATTTGGGTTCCACTAGTGACTGCTCTTCTAAGGCCGAAACATTTCACTTCAAGAAAAAAGGTGATTGTCATATGCATCTTAATATTGATGCGCGAATGTACAAGAAACTTGTGGCTGGTAAAGATGTGACTTTCTATCACAAGAAGCTATTTTCCACGATGAGAATCAAGCTCCTTCAACCCCTTACGTGTGACTCAAACCCTAGGCCCACATCTATTAATATTAACATTAGCAAACAAGGAAAAAGAAGAAGAAGAACTAAAGGAGGAAGACGAAGGAAGTCAGACAATGAGATGGGAAAGAAAGTAACTCCCACTGAAGACAAAGCAAAAGATATTTTTGAGCCTCTACCAGTTCAAGCTGAAGATATTTTTGAGCCTCTACCAGCTCCCGCGATTGACCCAACAAATTCTAAAGCCGAGTTTGTATCCGTGCCTGACGTATCCTCGGAGCACCAACCATTCATATTTGCTTCCGAGGGTTTAAAAAGACGAAGAGTTATGGCTCCAAGACGAATTATATCAAAAAGAATCCAAAGCCAAGAAGATGAATCTCCGGGACGCATTTTTGGTGTCTTTGACACCCTTTCTAGTTCTCTTCCACGCTCTCGTAGCGTGAGTGTGTCCTGTTGCAGGTACTCTTTCGAAGCTTCAAAAACATTGAAGAGAAAAGTAATGTCTTCCCAGAAGAGCCTCCCCAAGTCGCCTACCATGAAGAAACCTCGTTTAATTATCACCCCCTCCCCTAGTAGTTCAGTTTGTTCTAAATTATCTGCTTGTTCTAGTATTGTAATAACGGCTTTTGACTCTGAGAGTCATATTAAGCCGATGTAAGACTCGTAATTTTACAGCTGTCAAAAAAAAAAAAAAAAAAAATAAAATAAGTTTGTACAATGGATGCCAACTTCAGCCTCAGGGGAGCCCATAAGATGGGAAAAACCAGAAAAATCAAAGAAAGACCGTAGAAGTCTATTCATCGTGGCAAATACGTGGAATTGAAGAATGACTAATGATTTTCAATTGGATATGATTTGTTGACAAATCCACATCTATAAACCTACCACAATCAATCACCTTCTGTTTTTAATTAGTCATGGCCGTTTACCTAAATATGAACAGAATCCCCAAACTATACTAAATCATGAGAAATGCTTACTTTTTCGTCTTTTCCAAGTTCTTAAAGTTAAAGATAATGTGTTAAAATTATGGGCTTAACATCTTAATATAAGATGATGTATGATAACGTATATAGGCACAATGAAAACTCATTCAATCAAACAATACTCACACTATCAGGTAGGCAGTAGCCATGATCAATCGGAATGAGCTCCATTCGACCATCTTTGGTGTCTTTGCAGAAAAGAATATTTCCGGCATGCCTGTCCGCATTAGCCAACCTGATGTCAAGAACACTGATCTTATGTACCTCTTCTACTGGGAAAGCATGAGGGCCAATATCCTCACAGTTTCCATCATTATCCCTAAACATCTGAAGTGATCCAATCTTCACATACTTTGGTGAACATTTAAAGCCTTCAGGATGATAAAACCCTTTGTGCAAGCACCTAACCAACGCAGTAGGAGGCACCCCAGAAAAACCCATCAATTCACCTGATAATGAACGGGGTCCATTCTTCGGATGATCTAAAAGGTACGCTGCAACTTCTCTTAATGCACCTTCTCCAACTCTTGTCCCCTTTTTTAATCCTTCACCATTTTCCGACACAGGTAGACCTCGAGGATTGTTTACAGCCATTGGTTCCTCATCCGAGGGTTTGAACACTGCCTTTATCTTCTCCCCTGAAGGATCTTGCATAAAATACGCTCCCCCAGTGCCTTCAGTGGACCTAATCGGTTGACGTCCCTTATCTAACCCATCAAATGTTGAGTTGATCAGATCCCATATTGCTAACGGTATCGTAATCTTTGGATGAACAATCACGGGTTCTAACCAGAAGTCTCTATCATAAGGCTCCCTAGACTCAAGCTGAAAATCACCGCATTTTTCGTCAATGTCACGCATTGCACCCCTAGGAGTAACATCAAAGCCACCACCGAAAGCTCAACATCTTTTTCAACCGCCTTAGCTCTAACTTTGGCGGATTTCTTAACGACCAAATGGATGACACCGTCATTATTCTTAGAAATATCATTAACTAACCTTTGATCCTCAAGCTTGTTCCCCCCACAAAACACTTCCTGATCCTTAACATCAACGAAACCTTGCCCCTCCTTATATATCCTTTGCTTAAGGTAGCCAACATTTCGATACCTATCGACTTGGAACTCGAATTCCTTACCACAAGTGGTACTAACAGTAATGGTTAAGAGGTCAGAGAGCTTAAGGACTAAATGCAGGGTATCTCCACCACTTACACCATAATCCTTAACAAGACAATCATTCCTTGCCAACTCCCTACCCCCATACACAAGTTTCTGCTTCTTAACTACAAACCCTTTTCGGTTTTGGATCCTGAGCTTAACTGATGCAATTGAGTCGGACTCCAAAACCCGAAAAGGAATCACAGACCCAGCAGCACTCAAGTATATCAGGATTGATTCATTAGACTGCAAATCAACCCGGTTATCCAAATAACCCGGGAATTGCACCATCTCTTCATGCATGGGATTCAAGGCAACACCAATACAAGCTGACATTTTACCTCAAATATTCATCGAATGAGACACTATCCAAGCTGATTAATCGCTCTCTCGAGTCTAATTAATCCTCTTGAGGCCAACTCAGCTCACGCTCCCGCGAATAAACCAAGGTGATTCAAGGATAAGGACGATAGTTTGGTCCCGAAAGTCAAATCTACATTCTCATGAGACATTCAAACAAACAAGGGTAAACTTATAGCTCTAGGTTAAACAGCCGCTCTCGCGGGTCTATTTAAACCCAACATATTATTAGGTCCAAGATAACGCAGGGTGATTAACTAGGAAACTAACCCGACTCTCGTTGATAGTAAAGTCACGTCATTAATCAACCTAACAACACCTCGATCCTAATTAGATAATCAATCTACCCTAATTCGATACACAACGATTATTCAATCAACATAATAAAACTAGCAATCGAAACTACAACGATCCTACAACCCTTAGTATAAGACTACTCACTCATGGCGGAAATGACAACAATAACGATATTCAAAGACATAATAAAAGTAGAAATAACAAAGGAAGGAGAATACTTGAATTAATAGCGAAAGGTTGAAGTTCGATACATAAAAGTCGTCCCTTGAGTTTCTAAAATAAAAGAGATGCAAAATATTAAGATGGAAAAATGTGAATGCATGAATGAAAATGATAATAATTGAGTTCCAAATCAGCCACAAAAGTCTCCCTAATATACTCTCACACAAACATTAAAAATGTAATAATAAAATAGAAAAATATCTAAATAAAATCTAATTATAACTTCCTCTACACGCCTGAAGCTCCCCGCCCGGGTGGCTAAATCTCCCCGCCCGGGGAGGTGGATTTTTTTTGGGCGATATGTCAGACTCCCCGCCCGGGGAGATTATTTCCCCCGCCCGGGGAGGATGCTCTGTTCCTCGGCTCTTTCTTTTCTTCTTCTTCTCTTTGTGTCTTGGCTCCTTCGACTTCAAATTTCATCCCGAGCTCCAATTTTCTTCACAAATCTGTCTCGGCTCCATCCGGCCACCAAGAACAATCACAATTGGCTCCACATATGGTTCGGGATCAAGTGAAAATGACAATATGAGCTCGAACCACACGAAAATGTATCGAAAAGTCTCAAAACAATCAAAAAGCATTCGAACGTACCAAGGTTGTGAATGTGAGCTAAAAACCGTCTATAAGTGACAAAACTCGTACAAAACCACTACGACAAGGCTTTAAAGACGTGGTATAAATACCACTTAACAATTTCACTTTAAATTTTCCCGCCCTCTTTGATTGTCAACACTACATTCTTACATTCCTGTCAACATAACAAACTCCTCGTAATCATTTACCGCTATGCACTCTGATAAATTCCTCTATAAAAACCCATTTCACTTCGTCTTCACCATTTCTCTTCCACTTCACAACTAAATTGAATTTCTCTCAAACAAAAACAATGTAAATTTCTCCCTAAATAAAACAATTTTCACAAAATCGAATAAAAAACCTCGTAAATTTTCGTAATAAGTCAAGATTAAAGTTGAACAAAACTTGAGATCTCAATTCATCATTCTCTGCTCTCCTTCCTTCCTCAAATTAGGTTATTAAGCTAATTTACTTAATTATCACTTCTAATTATGTCGATTTTTTTTGAATAATTGTTATTTTAATTGTTAGTCTTTTGTTGAAACGCTTAATTGTTATTGTTTATTGGATAATGTGAAGGCGATTGAGCGTGATTTTATTAATTTTAGCGTTTTCGACTTTAGGTAAATTCTCGCAAGAATTACGAGCTTAATTGATGTTTTTTATGCTTTGTTTGTTATTTTACGACGATAATTCGAAGGAGATCGATAATTATAATGCTGAATTTTGCTATATGAAGGTGATTGAGCATCATTTATAATTTAATTGTTATTCTTCCGTGCATAATTTGGATGCGATTGAGCTTGATTTTATCGCTCTCGCGTTTTCGACTTTCGATAGATTTCTTACAAAATGAGTTTAATATGATGCTGATTTGGTGAATATCTACTCTCAATAATATTGAGTTTATTTGTTAATTGCTGAAATCGTTATTTTCCGAATTTCCGGTGATAATTTAGCTATATTTGATAAAATATGTGAATTTACATGTTGTTTTATGTCGCTGATCTTGACGGTAATTTGAAGAATTTGAGTGTGTTACTGTGTTGTGCATGATAGCTAAATTTCGTTAAATATCTTTAAAAAATTATGAGTTTATTTGTTAATTTTGATGCTCTATTAATTATTTGTTATTTAAGTCATAATTTTAATGAGATTAAGTATGATGCTAATTTTTTCAAAAATTAAGAGTGTAATTATTATTTTTAATGCTCTGTTTGTTACTTTGTGTTTATAATAGCTTGCAAAAGTTAATTGTGAATTAATTATTAATTATATTTTTGTCGATGATTGAAAGGATATCAAGTAAGCAATGGCGTTGCAACACTCATCTTCACAAGGCATCTCTCACGAAGTTCATCTTGAAGTTCAAGTAATTGTTAATTTGTTAATTATATTAATTCGCTTTCTTGCCTCTCGAAGTCATTCTAGTATGAGCTACTGTTACATTCATGGTCATATATAGGTGTAGGAGGAGAATTGTTTTTGAGATTGATTTTTGAGCAAAATATGTGTGTTGTTGCAATATTTTCGAAAATATTATGCTTCGGAATAGCTCAAATTCTCTATTAATGACTTAGAGTGAGTTAAATCTTAAAAAGTTATGTGCTGTGTTAAATCCTAAATGACATAATAATGTTTTCAGGAATCCGGAAGCAAAATCCTGCCATGGCTGCTCAAGTCAAACCTCGAGAAGTTTCACGTTATTAAGTCCCATCTTATTGGACCGAAGAAGACCAAACGAGAGCATTGGGAAGTTGTACAGGTCGGGAACAAGAAGGTAGTCATAAGGAAGAACTGGGACTTTGAAGATGCCATGAACAAAATAGGCAAGGCACTGCTTTCAATGGCCAAAAGAGAAGTCGAGCAATACACCTCAATGACAAGCCTGGTGGAGATCAAGAAAAGTCTCTCAGAGTTGCTCAAAAAGCTGCAGAGGACTCGTAAGAGTGTGCTACTAAGAATGATCAGGACACTGGTTATGACGCCCCGAATGCGGAATATGCTTGACAACGTCCTTGTGACGGTGAAGAAAATGCTATTCTACATCAAAGAATTCCAAGCCTACATCAAGGGTAAACTGATGGATCTTATTGATAGATCACTTAACATCCCGATTAGAAGGGCATCGAATCTGACTTCTGATACTGACGAAGATGTTTTCAAGCTGTCTACTGAAGCTGACCTGATCTCAATCACTACTCTTAGAGAAACAGATAAATCCTACTGCTTAATCTCGCTTGATGACTCCCTTGATCAGAAGAGTGCAGCAAAACTGGTCGAATCTGCTCTGAAGTGTGAAATCCCACTTGACAACCTGATCATCCCCGAGAATTTGCGAGTCCGTGTTGGAGAAGGTGGTAAGGTTGAGATGTACTGATCTCGGTTTCCAAGTCTAAGCAATTAACTGGAAGACAACAGCTATGAATAATAGGATGCTATTGAATGTAAATACAGGAATAAATACAGCATAGATTTTGCGTGGTGTGTAGTTAACTGGTACTGAGCAGTGGAGAAGGGCAACTAAACTCGTATATGTAGAGCGAATTAAAGAAAGTAGAGAATGGAATAGGAATGGAACATCTTATATAGTACTTGATGATATGGCTGTTATTACATTAAAATTTTCCAAGTATGTCGAGTTAGCTAGGCACATGTCGCGGACGCCTTGTTCCACTGAAGAGCATTCTCGAGCAATTTTCTTATGCTATCAGCATCACCAAGTCCTCTATGGCTGACAATTCTGAAATCCTTTAAAACACGCCTCCAACAATTGATTGGATGGGTTGGGTAACAGCCACAACTTTCTTCGTTTTCCATCCCATCTTCGTACTGCAGCTGAAAATGCACACAGTAAGCAAAAATGATAAGCATCACTAATACAACAGGGGCTAGGTGTCTGAATCATTTTGGGAACGGGACTTTCGTTGTTGTACATTCACTCATATACAAAAGAAACCAAGAAAAAAGAAAGGGTTTTACCTCAAGTAATAGCTTGGATTTTTCACTAGATATAGAGATTGTTCTAGAGTTCGGAGAAAGCCATAGCAAGCAATCCAGATAATATAGCACATCACGCTTTTTCAATGATTTTGATAATCTAAGGTATATGTTTTTGACTCCACGAAGTGGAGAGCATAAGCCTTCTTGCAATTCTTTTGGGGAAATCAGATTCTATGAGAATACACAAGTAAAACAGCAATGTCACAAATACAGAAGCATAACTGGTTCATTATATATATTCCTATTATATAAGCTAAGAAGAGATAATAGAATTATTATAAATTGATAATTGATTGCCTGAGAATAGAAGAGATAATGAGTGGTATATATAGTACCAATAACACGACATAATGACGACATAATAACAACATAATCAACCCTAGACTATAATAACAACATAATCAACCCTAGACTTATGGGCTTATACAAATCGGCTCATACTCTAACAAGAGAGAATGTTCACCTTTTTGGAATCGGTTTCTAAATGCAGATGAGTCGACTGGCTGAAGTTGGCAAGTAATGCAGCAAGCTTCGTACGCCAAGGAATAGGGTCAAAATGTGCATCAAAAGGACGTTTCAAAATAAGACAGGCGCGCTGTATTTGAAAATTTGACACGAGTGTTACAATGTTATTACTGCGAAAACTTGTAAGACAACTTGATGTGATTTTAATACATGCCAACTTGGGACAATTAAAGAGAGTTAAATCTTTCAAGTGAGGAAAGTTCCCAGCATTATCGAAGAAATCATCTGATATACCACAACCATTAACTAACAATTCCACCAATTCCTTACAAGCCATCTTAACTATAAACCTACTTTTCTCAAGCTTAATAAGGTGTAACCTTTTAAGAGGCGTTGAATCATCAATCTCTACTCGACTGAGACCTCTGATTTGCGTAATTGACACATCTTTCAATTTGGAAAGGCCCAAAACTTGGACCACCTTAACCCCTTCACACGAGTGCAGC
The DNA here is from genome assembly GCA_032274805.1 of Gypsophila paniculata. Classification (NCBI taxonomy): domain Eukaryota; kingdom Viridiplantae; phylum Streptophyta; class Magnoliopsida; order Caryophyllales; family Caryophyllaceae; genus Gypsophila; species Gypsophila paniculata. The sequence continues at coordinate 23,420 of JAUEKU010180282.1, read as the reverse complement.
CGCAGCTTCTCCAAAGCCTTACATTTAACAAGCACGGCATCCAACAACTTCTGGTCTATATTTACGAGCTCCAAACAAAGCTGTTTCAAAAAAGGAAGGCGAATAGACACTCCCACCACCGCCTCCTTTTCACTCATCATCAAATTACATCCTAATAATCTCAAACTTGTTAAACTTTCGGATTCTAAGATGCCACTAATGTTCTGCAAAGTAGAACGATCAAGAACAAGGCGCCTAAGATGTTGCTGCTGGAGCAATAATCCAAGATGAGAAACATGATCCCTCGTTTTGGAGTCACAAAGCATAGGCGCGTAAGCAAACAGCTTACAGTAATCGAATACACCATCATCAATAAAACAAAGCAAGTCCTGGACATTATTATTATTGTGTTTTTGTGTCGGTGTCGCAAGCAAAAGCCAGCGGGAAACAACATCAGAAGCAAAACAAGACATTTGAGGGTCTCCAGAAAACATAAACATCGGTACATAAATATAGAGTTTTTTAGTAAAGCTTAAAGATTCAGAGTATTTGGTGTATATTTTCCAAAGTTTATGTAACAATTGAACATAAATAATCTGCTTATCAGAATTATTATAATTATAATTATTATAATTATTATTATGTGTTTTAGCAAGAGTGTCAAAATAACAGGAGAATTGACAGAAGAAGGTAAACCCAAAATCAATGTTTGGAAGAGTGACCCAATTGTCCCTCCAAACACAAGACAGTAGGCTTGTCGCAATGGCTTCTCTCATGCACAGCCGACCAACTATGCGTTGCTTTATGTCTGCGGTTAACTCTGATAATCGATCTTTATTTTCCGTCATCACAAATTAATAATAACGATATTATCTATGCCCTAGACTCGACTCTTAACAATATTTGAAGAAATAAGAACAAGAAGAAGTTTGAGGAAGTTGTAATTCTCATTGATACAAAAGCTACGTACAAGGTTGCAATTTATACAACTAGGGAATATCTTTCCTATCTTTGACCATCCTACAATTAGGCAACCAAATAACTAATTTCCCTAAATACAAGATACTTATATTATATGATTTCCTAACAATATACACAGTATCTTAACAAGTAAATATTGACAGCTTAACATTCCCCCTCAAGTTGGAGAACGAGGTAAACCGAGTCCCAACTTGAACTGCAAATGATCGAATGATTCGCCTCCAAGTGCCTTGGTAAATAAATCCGCAATTTGTTCTTTGCTACGCACGTGAGAAGTGAGAATCGTTTTAGCCACTAGATGTTGACGAATGAAGTGACAATCAATCTCTATATGTTTTGTCCGATCATGAAATACCGGATTTTTGGCAATATGTAGTGCGGCTTGGTTATCACAATATAAAAACATTGGTTTAGTGTGAAACATACCAAATGAGCCGAGAAAAGACTTGAGCCAGATTAACTCACTTGTGGCTGCCCCCATCGCTCGATACTCGGCTTCTGCAGTTGATTTTGCTACGGTCACTTGTTTCTTTGCGCGCCATGAAATAGGTGATTGTCCCAAAGAAACAAAATACCCACTCAAGGAACGTCGTGTGATGGGACAACTCGCATAATCCGAGTCACAATACCCTCTCAGCTGGAAATCCCCCTCTTTCTTGATGGATATGCCTTTGCTCGGATTCCGTTTAATATAACGAACCACTCGAAGGGCTGCATCCCAATGTGCTACCTTTGGTTCATGAACAAACTGAGATAAGATATGCACTACGTAAACAAGGTCGGGTCTCGTGATTGTAAGATACACTAACCTCCCAACGAGCCTCCTGTACTTCATAACATCCTTCAAGACACTCCCCTTTGCCAATGCTAAATTATGACGAGGTTGGATGGGTGTATAAACGGTTCGGGCGCCTACCATACCACTTTCCTCAATTATATTCATGGCATATTTTCGTTGGTTAAGAAATAACCCATCTTTTCCATGAGCAACCTCAATTCCCAAGAAATATTTCAATCGTCCCAAATCCTTTATGCCAAATTTCGAATCAAGAAACCTTTTGAACCGAAGGCAAGCATCATCATTATTGCTAACAACAATCATGTCATCCACATACACTAGAACTCCAATAAAAACTCCGTCATGATTTAATGTAAACAAAGAATAATCCGCCAAAGATTGAACGAAACCATACCTCCGCATTGAATCGGTAAGTTTGGCAAACCAATTGCGCGAAGCTTGTTTTAACCCATAAATAGATTTCAGTAATTTGCAAACTTTAGTCTCTTTTTCACGGTCAAAACCTTGCGGGATCCTCATGTAAACATCTTCATCTAAATCACCATGTAGAAAAGCATTGTTTACATCTAGTTGTTCTATCTTCCATCCCTTCATCACGGCAATGGCAAGCATACATCGAACACTCGTCATCTTTGCAACTGGCGCATACGTTTCATGAAAATCAATGCCTTCCACTTGGGTAAACCCTTGAGCTACAAGTCTCGCTTTATACCTTTCAACTTCTCCATTAGCCAAATATTTGATTTTATAGACCCATCGACACCCAATAGCTTTCTTTCCCTTTGGCAACTCCATAATTTTCCAAGTGTTATTTTGCTCCAAGGCTTCTATTTCTTTCCTCATAGCAGCCCGCCATTGTTCACTGCGCGCTGCATCTTTGTAGCTGGTCGGTTCCTTCCCTTCATCAATTTTAGCTAAAAAAGCTTTGTGTGATGGTGAGAAACAATTAGTAACAACGTATTTAGATAAAGGATAGCGAGTACCTGACAAGGAAGACTCTGAATTGTCCGGAAGAACAGTCGGCAGTGGAGTAATTACTTTAGAAATGGTCATTTTGGATGCTAAAATGAGTAAATTAAATAGAAAACTGTCCCTATATACCACATAGTAGTAGCTTTCATGAAAAGAAGGAGGACAAGTGTTAATGGTGTTCTAAAATAGGGAGTGATCATGTTGTTATTTATAGCTAACAGAGTACAGGACCTAATTTCATTGATTAAAGGACGAGAGTACATGGAAAGGCTAGGCAAATGAACAGAAGTCAAGCCAAATACAGAAAATAGAATAGATGAAAGGTTAGGAAATATGACATGCCGATACTTTATTTGATCATTTAGTTAGGAAGTACGGAGTACGAAACAAAACAAAGAAATGAAGAAAAATTTCATTGATAATTAAGTTATTAAGGCTTTCCCTCTTTGGATAAAATGAGAACCTACGATAACTTGCAAAATTTTCTTGTTCTGCCCGATAAAATGGACGCTGTTTTGTGGGGTTGGGCACATATCAAGCAAAGCAACATATTTGCTTATTAGAGTTAACAACCCAAAACATTATTTCATGGCCATTGATCTTGCAATTTTCATGCTGATGTGGTTCATAAACCTCATTCGTGGCAAATAAGCCACATATGTGGCTCATGAGCCCCGGATGCAGCCTGTAAAAAACCCCTGACGTGGCTTGAATTCATGATGGTTGCATGACATCAAATTTTATAAAGAAAATCATCACTAAAATATGTTTACTAAAAAAAATACCGGTACAAAAATCGTCACCGATGCACTTTTCGAGCCCCCTCAAGAATATTCTCAAGATCCGCTACTGATGCTACCAAAACTTTATTTCATGGTCATTGATCCCGCAATTTTTGTGCTATTTTCATTATGAAACATCGTGAGTAAAGATAGTTATAGTTTTCATTTGTGTCTTACATGTAAATTAGCCTTACAAACGACTTTTTATTTGAGTAAGCATGAATTCTCGTGTGACTACTAAATACATGCAGTTATACATGTGAGACAATGAGTAAGGAGAAGCTATTTAACTCATATCGTAAGGGCCCGAGAGAGTCGTAATATTTGTTTTGGCACCCCCTATGGAACAATCCTAGAATCGCCCCTGCTTGTCGCAATGGCTTCTCTCATGCACAGCCGACCAACTATGCGTTGCTTTATGTCTGCGGTTAACTCTGATAATCGATCTTTATTTTCCGTCATCACAAATTAATAATAACGATATTATCTATGCCCTAGACTCGACTCTTAACAATATTGGTACCGGAATATCTTGGAGATATTGAAGACATATATTATTGATAGGTTGTTTTATATTATTGAGCAAAACTCCCACCCTAACCAATTAAATTGTGGAAATTTCATAATATTATTATTAGGAAAGTCTAAGTATATATCTCTAATTACAAAATTTATTATATTATTATATATTTTAATATAAGATATTATACTCATACTATTTTTTTAGGGTTATACTCATTGTATTTTTATTCCATACAAAGCATAGGCGCATAATCAGACAGCTTACAGCATGTTTATTTCATATTTCCATATATGATATGCAGAAAGAAGACTAGCAAGAGCTTCAATTGAACCATGGCAAAGTTTTTCCCTAAGCGTAAGCGAGCCTCGACCCTGAAAGGCACGTAGACTTGAGGGACTTGCATTTACGACTCCATTTACAAACCGTTACGGCTTGGATTTATCAGAGTCGAGTCCCATATGTTAGGGTCCTTGTGCAATGTAGGAATCAAGGTCCATAACCATAGGCCTTGAGGCCTTGAGGGAACTGATATGTTTCCCAGCATACCCTAAGACTATACCCACCAGCAACATTCATAAATCTCTAATAAGTTGTGGCATATTCTCTCTCTTTATAAAGTTGTTTATGAGAATCGGACATGAGACCTCCAGATTCGAAGAACGGTGCCCAAACCAATAAACATGTACCCATATTCTCTTTTAATATATTGATGTTTTGCGCAATAAAAAATACCTAAAAATTAAACACCAACAAAATAATAATTAAAATCACAAAATATGATATTTAGAGTATTTTTGGTAATAATAAATCTTTGCTTATGCTTGATTCACAGGACAAATACTCTTCTAAAAAATTATGACCCCTTAGACCATACCCATTGAGGTGGTGAAGGGTAGTGGAGGCCGGAGGGTGGTGAAGGATGTAATTTAAATAAAATTAAAGTTAAATACACAAATAATATTTCACGGAGGATGGTGAAAACCTCATTACCCGAGAAGGTAATACATAGACATGAGTGTATGTACAGGCATACACCCCGTCTACTTGGCATTTCCACCTAGGCAAAAGGAGGAAAAGGTAAATAAAGATGTGGAAATGGAGTGGGTGCACAAAGATGGTGGACTCAATTGGTTGCTCTGACAGAAACTGAATAAAACTGACTGCAAAATGGGAGCACAACCTATGTGCACTCAAACTAGCTTTCTACATTAGGCTAAGTTTAAAGGGGTATGAGGGTGAGACTGAAGTTGAGTCTTAAGATGAGTTTTAAGTTGAGTTTTAAGTGACTTTATTGGAGTCTGAAGTGAGCAATCCTGAGCCAAAAGGTGGCTTGTTTTTTTTTTTGTGAGCAGACAAAAGAGTTTTCGCCAACACTATTGGCGAAAGTTGATTAACGAAAAAAATCGTCAATGGTGTTGGCGACCATTAGCAATAACAGCACCATTAAGAAAGATTAGCGCAAAAAAAAAAAAAAAAAAAAAAATCAAACAAGTCGCCAATAGACTTGGCGATTACTAAAAAAAAAAAAACTCAAACAAGTCGCCAATAAACAAGTCTACAACTTGTTTTAATTTTTTTTTTTTTTTAAGTAATCGCCAACTGGGTTGGCGACCTGTTTAGCTTAATTTTTTTTAATTAAGAAAATCGCCAGTTCAATTGGCGAAAACTTGTTTTTTGTTTACAAAAAAAAAACAAACCCTTTTTCACTTACACAAAAAAAACAAGCCCCAGCCCCTGTGAAGTTTGTTCTTTCGAATCCCGCTTTAATTTTTTTTTTTGTTTTAAATCCCGAAATAATCGGATTGAATCTGTGCATGTATTATTTTAATGGGTTTAATTTGTTTTACTTTAATGGGCTCGAATATGTGCATGTGTTGGGATTGCCCGTGTTTTAAAGTACATTTTTTTATTACATTTGAATCTGTGAAGTTTTTTTTTTCGATTCCCGCACTAATTTATTGCCCGTGTTTGAAATTATTTTATTTCGGGATCGCAAGAGTTATACTAAAAAGTGTTTTTTCTTTTTCTGCTGTTGAACTGTGTTTTCGGTTGTTTATTTTTTGGGTTGAAAGAGATAAGGGAAAAGGTGTTGCGTCTTGTACAAGGAAAGCTACGGTTCCTCCTTGCTCGAATAAAAAAAAAACGTAAAGGTCGTGAATCGTCCAGCGAAAGTTCAGACTATGCGAACGATAGTTCTGAGGAGGCGTCGGAGGAGGATGACCCAAAACCGTCTAAGGTATCGAAGAAGGTTAAAAGAAGGTACGGGCATTCCATGTGTATGGTTTATTTGATGTTATTTTCAATTACAATTGAATTTATGATTTTTATTTATTTATTGTTCAGTGGTCGTCATGGGAAGGCAAGCAGGTCGACGAGAGAGGGTAAACGTGTTGAGAAGAAATCAAAGCGTCACAGAAAGGGGTTAATTCTTTCTGAATAACAACTTGTATTTTGCATTTTGTTGGTATAATTGTCTAATTTTGTTTTCCCATGGCTAGGAAAAGACGTGTTGTTGAAATATCCTCAGACGATTCTTCGGAGGATGGAAGCTCTTCAGAGGAGGATGATCCTTTGTTTTATCCAGCCGGCGACATCAAACATCGGTGTGTATATTTTGTTGTTAACCTTCTTTTTGAAATGACAATTTTTTCTATAAACATTGATAAACTTTTAATATTGCCGCATAATGATTTGGCTGTCTGATAAACGTTTATTGATTTTTTTGTAGGCGTGATGACGAGAAGGTGTCGAAGGTTGTCGTGCGAAGCAGTCCCAACAGCCTTGTATCGCTGATTAGCAAACTCACCCCCACCCAGAAGCAATGGGTAAACGACATAGGTTTTGGTGGGGTGCTCGACATTCAAATTGAGACCCTTGACCCGTTTTTGGTAACTTGTCTTGTTAGGAATATGAACCCTTATTCATGCTCGCTGGTCACACCGTGGGGTAAGGAGTTTGAAATAACGGAGTTGGATGTGTATTTGGCGTTGAAGTTGCCTGCGGGTTCTATACGGGTTGATGTCGCTGCTCATAAGCAAAAAAATGAGGATCCGACGTACATAAGTTTCTTTGATCGCTGGAAAGCTAAATGGCTAGGACCTCTTCCAAATGTGGCAGCTTTAGCGGTGTTGTTGGAAGACACACATGATGAGGCGGTTTTTAAGGTTAATTTTGTTGTTTATGCCGTTTCTTGTTTGTTCTATGCGCATCAAAAATGGTGACTTACATCACCGGATTCTTAAGAGCTGTATGAATTTGGATCGCATTCGAGACTACAATTGGTGTGGGTTTGTTATGGAATCCCTTGTGAAGTGGCTGAAGTTGATGGCTGATAAGCCCGGGACACAGTTTTGTGGACCGTCTATAGTACTTGTGGTAAGTTAAATGAAATCATCTTCTTATTGGTAAACGTTTAAGCAATATTGTTTTCTTATACAAAACGTTTACCCCAGACTGTTTAATGTTTTTTGCAGTTATGCTACTTGGACCGATTTCAATTTAAAGGTATCCGTACCAGGGATTTTCCGCTCGCCAGAGGATGGCCTAATTTAGGTAATATATTGGACGCCCCATTCATTTGTTTCTTTAGATGGCGTTGGCAACAGAAAAGCCTTTGTTTTTTGTGTGTAGTCGTTAGGGATAGGTTGCATGAAGAGCGCGTTGTTGGGTTTTGCCGTGGTTTATTAGTACCAAGATTAGACATTGGACGCTTTTACCACCAGAGGAAGGTAACGTTAGAGGAGTTAAAGGTTTTCCAGAAGTTTAATGATTTTGAACCTTATGCACCATTTCCCGAGATTGGTTGTGACGGAGAGGACCTGTTCGAAGAGGTGGAGCGAGAGGTTTTTATCATTGTGTTTCTGTTTTCAACCGATTTATTTGTATCATGTTTATTGATATCATTAAATACACGCTCACGAGTCTTTGTTCGCAGTTTTATGGCGGGGGGCAAGGGATGGGATTGGAGCTGTTCAGACGCGCCAGGGTGCTGGTCCGTCTACTGTTCCAGTGTCTCCGGCTGTTTTTCCTCAAGGTGGAGGCAGCACGGGGTGTTATGGGGTGTCAAGTGTTGATCAATCTGAAACATTTTTTAACGCACAAACGATGACTCCATTCACGAGGGGTCCAGACCTAACTGATTGTCCATATTCTGGTGGCTTTGGGTCACCGCAACAGGTACTTGCAGAAGAGGATGTAGATTTGTCCCTTAACATGAATGTTGGGGTGGGTTTCAGGACGAGGCAAAGCAACGATTATGGTAAGGTTTTACTTGTTTTGACACTTCAATTTGATTTGGTAAGCGCGGTTTACCAAAATATTTTTTTTTAAAGAATTGGTTGGTAAACGTTTACCGGACTAATTTTTGTACGGGTGTCAGGACACGCAGCTTCAAATGGGGGAATGCCCGAAATGGAGTTTAACGTATCACATCTCCCGGAGCAGTGCACTGAAAGGTGTAATGACGGTACGGTTTATTCAATTTTAATTAATCATTGAAAGGTTTAATGCAGGTACGGTTTATTTTTTGGTTTTCTCATTTTACAACCTCCTGTTTATTTGAAAGCAGGCATGAGTGAACAACGCGTCAGCGTGGTGCCTGAGACTGAACAACCCCCAGAAATGATGTTTAAAGACAGCGTTTGTCCGGGGGATGTGGATGAAATTGGAGAGGCAGGCATGTTTTCGGTAACTTTAATTTTAGATTATTTTTTTTGTTATTAGTTGATAAACGTTTAACAAAAGGAATATTGTTTTGCTTGGCAGGAGCGGCACCTTCAGTTGGAGATGCAATTGTTGAAGGCTTAGGAGCAAGGTCAGATATGGATTGTAACATATCACATGTTCAGGATAACGGTACGGTGTATCCTATTTTAATTAATCATTGGAAACCATTTTTTCTCAAACTGACAACCTCGTGTTTATTTGAAAACAGGCATGAGTGAACAACGCGTCAGCGTGGTGCCTGAAGCTGAACAACCCCCAGAAATGATGTTTAACCAGAGCGCAGGCCCGGAAAATGTGAATGAAATTGGAGAGCCAGGCATGTTTTCAGTAACTTTAATTTTTTAATTTTTTTTTTGGTAAACGTTTACCAACAAAAATATTGTTTTGGTAGCCAGGGCCGGCATCTTCAGATGGAGATGCAATTGTTGAAGGCGTAGAAGAACTTGAGTTGCCGTGTAGGACAGCAGAGGTTGTCCTTGAAGCGAGTGTAGACACAACAACAACTATTGAGTTGCCTCCAACAGCAGAGCTTGTAGTAGAGTCGTTTCCAAGTACAGAAGATTCATCGGAATTGCAGCGTAGGACAACAGAGGTTGGGCTTGACGCAAAGGCAGTTACCGTAGAAACCCAGGTTGTGCCTCCTAGGACAGCAGAGGTTGTCCTTGGGTCGGCGGCTGTTCTAAAGCCCTGTGAAGAACGTCCATCATCGGATGGGCTTGAGCAAGGTGGTGCGAAAGAGAATGTCGCAGCCATTACCGGTTTGAGTAATATAAATGGTAAACCTTTACGGATTGAGTAATATAAATGGTAAACGTTTATGAATATTTGTGTCATTTTGACTTACTTATGAAGTTGTTGGCAGCCGTTACCGGCGTCGCTACCCAGCCAGATGGTCATTGTACGCCTTCAAGTACAATGGCTACAAAGAAAAAGCGTACTAAGTTTCCCGGGAAGTATAATAGTTCCCCGTATTTGGCAAGGGTGGTGGATATGGATAGACGGTATGAGGCGGTTGACAAGGCTGTGGTTGACTATTCGTGGGATCAAGACCTGCCGCATAAGTAAGCTTTTAATTGCTGCCGCGTATTTAATTATTGTGTGAATACCTTTCTATTTTGGTTAAATATATATTCTTAGCAACGGTTTTTTTACTCCAACTGTAGTGAAAAGTTATACATAGGTAAGGGTAAAGGGAAAATTAAACTTCAGAGGAATTATCATTTGGAGGGGGGGACTGCATAGGCCTGATGCCTGGGAATATAGTAGTTCCGGCCGTGGTTGATGTTTGGGCTTTCATACTGAACACAAAGGAGGAGTTCAAGAGACAATCATCCTTACAACGGCTTTTCTTTACCACGCAGCCATACGTAAGTTGTGTATTCTCTTACAGAACGTTTAGTAAAACATAAACTGTAATATTAAAAAGTACTAAACTTTTATCCATTCGGTTCTTCATTATATCCTGTGGGGTGTGAAATGTGTATGTGAATGCTAAACTTTTATTGTTTGCATTTGCTTGTATGGAAATGGTGTTAGTTGTTGTTGAGTGGCATTGAAGATTCAGCCGAAGATAGGCTTAACAAAGAAGCGGCTTTCATTGACAGCCTGCACCTTGAGGTGAACGATTTCGGTTGCCAGTCGGTTGAAAATCTGAAGTTGGTAAGTGCAGAACTGCGGGATTGGTCATTTTTTTTTGTTAGGGCCACTAATGATTTGATTCCCTTTTTGGTAGGTTTTTTTCCCTATCTATTTTGAATACCACTACTACGTGGTGGTTATTAACCACATCTACGAGAGGGTTGAGGTGATCGATGTTTGTGCACTGCCCTCATGCGCTGACGAATCCTATTATGGGAAGATTCCAACTGAAATAGTAAGTTGTGTTGCGCATTGCTGATATTTTGTAAACGTTTACTTGTGACCTTAAGTTTGATGCATGAGTTGTTAAATATTTAGAAACTCTTTGTTCCACAGAGGAACCTGTTTGCAAGGTTTTTGGAGTCAAAAGGTGATCGTCGTTGTGCGGCCACGTTGAAGTACCTTGTGAAAGTGTTGGACATGGATTGGCAGCTTGCAAATATTGGTGACACACTTTTTGAAGTTCAGTCGTCACCCGTGTTTTGGAAACATGATGGCGGGGTATATGTAATGAGGCACATGGAGGTTTATGTGTGTGTCGCCAACAAAATCAAATTGGGGTCCCGGAATTGAACAATACATATGACGTAAGTCTTTTATGATATCTTATTGACATATTTTTTGTGGTCACTGGTGTGTTGTAAAAGTCGTTGAAGTTAAGAGTATTTTTTTGAAATGCAGAATCGAGGGGTCCTGAATCTACGACAAAGGATGGCGGCAGCGATTCTGTTAGAAAAGACCAACTCCTACGCGAAGTGATCCAGAAGAGTGCAAGCAGCCGTAGAGAGGGTTGATAGGATTGGACGTTCTCATCGCACATGGTTTTTTTTTGTGGCGCATTCGGAAGTTTAGTTCATTAGCGGGTTTTGTATGTTTTGTCTGAACATTACTGTAGAACCATTTTGATGGCATGTTTTTGGTTTTTAGCGTTGCCATGGACAAAGTCATGAAGTACGTTTGTAAACGTATTATGAATGACTATCTTCACCGAGGGATTTGCAGCAAAATATTGTACTCCCTCCCTTCAAGTCCAAATGCCACATTTGCTTTATCACGTTTGCCAACGCAAATGTTCCAACGACAATATACGTAGTTTCACATTATTAAAAAATATAAAAATTTGATATTTTTATTGTACTCATAAGACGAATCAAACAAGATCCTACATGACTATATTATATCTTATAAATTGTCGGGAATATCGAAAATTAGCTACTTGATTGAATAGTGTCAAAAAACAAATTTGTCATTTGGTCTTGAAGGGAGGGAGTAATACATTAATCTATGTTCCAAAACGGTTTGATAAGAATGTTAAGTCTTTATTGATTATATGGTGTATATGTTAAACATTTACGAATGTTTGGTAATTTCAACAGTGGGCATGTATCCAACAAACAAAATTAAATCATAATTGCGGCTACTAAGTTGGTAGTTATGGTAAACTTATAATGTTATTGTGGTAGTATATGGTAATCGTCCAGTTTGTAAAAGAACACACGAAGGTAATGCAAGTTTGAAGTTAAAAAATCATTTGAAAAGGCTGGTGGCAATGGTAAACGTTTAGTGAGATGATCATAAATATGTTAAACGTTTACGAATATGATGAGTTCGAAGCAATGGTGAACGTGAAAAGTTAAGGTTGTAACTGTTTTGAATGGTTACGAATGTATTTGTTGAATGCAAGTTTGAATTTAAAAATCATTTGAAAGGGCTGGTGGAATTGGTAAACGTTTAGTGATAATATCATTAATATGTTAAACGTTTACGAATGTGATGATTTCGTAGCTATGGTAGACGTATAATGTTTAGGTTGTAACTATTTTGAATGATTACGAATGTATTTGTTTGAATGCAAGTTTAAATCTAGTATTCATTTGTAAAAAGCTGGTGGCAACAGAAAACGTTCAATAGTATGGGCCATAATAGAGGGAGAAATCTGATAAAAAGTTGTAGTGCGTGTATTAAAAGTGCGGAGTAATGGTAAACGTTTACTGATAATATCATAAACATGTTAAACGTTTACGAATATGATGAGTTCGTATGCATGGTGAGAGTTTTATTTGTTGTATGTTTAATGATGATTATTTTTAAAATTATTTTGTGTTAAACATAATATTATATAAGAGTAAGTAGATTTTGTGTGAACTTTGGATTAGTTCTTTACATAAATGTGACATAGCGGGGTGAACGTAAAAGGAACGCATGGGTACAATGACAACATACTACCGTAACTTTATTTGGCACAACTGGCCATACATGTACAAATATTCATATTAAACGCATGGATATGGCCAAATTTAAAGCAAAATGGGTGAGTTCTTCAAGTAAGTTCAATATAGCAGAATAACACTAGCACATCGTTGGCTTATAACATGGAAGATTTCCGTGGCCGCAAAAAGGTTGAGACATACTGTCGTATCTTCATGCGGAAGTTGGAGTTGAGGTGAAATAACGCATCAAACCTCGTTCATGGCCAATCGGAGGAGGGGTTGTAGGGTTTGGGGAGAAAGGAGTTGATCTAGGTGGGGTTAACAAGTCAGCTTCACGCGGCGGGTACAAATCCATGGAAGCGTTTTCCACATCCGACAGCTGACCCTGCGTGTACATATCCTGATTACATTAAACATTGGGTAACGTTTATATGATGGATGTAAATAATACACCGTATTACTAAACGTTTTTTAAATTAACAGTAGTACCGTGCTGGCCCTGCTGAGAGCCTTCCTGGTACGAACAGCTGACTGTAACCCATTGACTTTAGTTTTTCTGCAAATCCTGTATCGTTTCTCCGTTGATGACTTGCGACGTAGATTGCGTTCACCTGGTTGTGTGGTTTTGAGTGGATTACCGATTGGTTTGTCCGTTTGAAGCGTTGAGGCGATGCATTGAAAATTTCGTTTGGCACTCAAATAGAGGGATTCCATCGACTGCATGGTACAATCGTCTTTTGCTGCATTTGATACCAAGTCATTCCATTTCTTTGACATATTCACTTTCCAAATCAAAGGAGATTCCCGGTGATTGTGACCAAGTGGTTCAGATGCAGACAGTGGCATACCCTCTTTTGCTTGTTTGCTCCATCGCTTAAGAATATAACAAGGTGGGATTGAGTCAATACAATGCAGAAGGTAGACCCTGAGCACATGGCTGCACAGTAGCCCCGCTTGAGAAATCATTTTACAACTACAAGAAACGGTATTATCGTTTAAATTTAATATGACCAAGTGTTTTCTATCGTCGTCTTTGATGAAGACACAGTAATGAACATACGGGTAGACCTGGCAATCGGTTCAATCGGTTCAGATTCGGATCGGTTTGTTTCAGTTCGGTTTATTTCGGTTCGCTTTAATATCGGTTTCAATTTGGTTCAATTCGGATTTGTTTCGGTTACAGATCTTAATCGGTTTCAGATATTTCGGTTCAATACAGGTTCGAGTCGGTTCAATATCAGATCAGTTAAGATTCAATTCGGTGCATATTCAATTCGGTGCATATTCAATTCATTGGATATGCAGTTTAGATGTATGGAGTTGGTTTATTTGCCAATAATAAGATTCACCAAATTGGTTTTCTTTTGCAAAAAATGAACTTTATCATTTTCATGTTTCGGAGTCTCTACATGGATGGAACGTAGTTCAATGTCTAGTTTTCTCCTCTTTTTCTTTTATGAAAATAATGATATCTTTTAGTAATCCAGCATTTCAAATGGTTTAGTTCGGTTTTAAAAATTTTTTTGTCAGTTTATATCGAATCAAATCTCTTTCGGTTCGGGTCTAATCGGTTCGGGTTCAACTAGTTCAGGTTCATTCAATTTTCGGTTTTATTCGGATATGAAGAAATCAGTTTCAATTCGATTCAATTCGGGTAACATCAGTTTCGGGGTGAAGTTCAGATCAAGTCTTTCGGTTGTTCGGTTCTATGTCGATTCAGTCAATTTCAGTCAGTTTTTCGGTTTCGGTTCTAGCTTGCCCTTCATGAATTCCTCCTGAAAGGTTAGGAACATGTTACACGTGTACACTTGTCATGCATGACGAAGTATCCCTACATGCACAACCATCATGTCAATATTGCCCGCTAAACATTTGTAGTCGTCCTCTTTCTCCCTCACACGCCAATCAGCGACAGTTTCTATGAAGCACGTGTAGAAATCACATAGACCTGAAGTTTTGTTACAACGCTTGGAAATTGCATGGTTAGTTGATTCACTTCTTTGGGATGAGAGTAGGCCACCCGAGAAAATGTCCTTTGAAAATGCTGGACACCACTTCTCACGGATGCTGAAAAGCCTAATCAACCATTCATTGTCGCCGCAATTGAAAGTAACCGTAAGCCTGCAAAAGAAGCTAGGATAAAACAGTACACGTTTATTATAATGTTTTAAATGTTAAATTATACTGGTAAACGTTTATCAAATATATTGTTTTAATTGACAAAATATGTTAGTAATTGGTGAACCTGTCCCATGGTAAAATTCTGCCGGAGAGGTGGGGTATTTCAACAGGTGATGCGGTATATTCTTCTTTGCATTTTCCATGATATGCCACAGGCATAAGCGGTGGTTGGAAGTGTAGAAAATTGAACTAATGGCAGCAGCCATGGCCGCTGATTGATCGGTCATAATTGTATGTGGTTGTTTGCCGTTCATGGAAGTTAAGAAAGCTTTGAATAACCACATGTACGACTCGGTCTTCTCGTTTGACAACAACGCACAACCAAACATGATGTTTCTACCGTGACTATTGATACCAACAAAAGGCACACAGCGTAACCCATACTTATTAGTACGATAAGTTGCATCCACTACCATTGTATCATTAAAAAGGTCACAGTCACGCTTCATCTGCCCATCCCTCCAGAAAACGCAGCTTAACCTTGCCTCATCGTCCACCTCGAAGTGAAAGTCAAAGTCATCGCGTCTTTTTACAAGTGAAGTTAAAGTACCTATATATAAGATGTAACAAATGAGGGTAAACGTTTACGGATTGAGTAATATAAATGGTAAACGTTTACTATGCATTCAACACGTACGTTTAACATATTTACAATTGAAGTTAAAAACCCCGTATATAAAATGTAAATGAAGAACGTAAACGTTTACCGTTTTAGTGATAGAAATGGTAAATGTTTATGATGCATGCCGGGTCGGAGTTACAATTCAAAACGTTGAACATATTTACATTTGAATTTAAAAATACCTATATAGAATGTAAATGATGATGGTAAACGTTTACCGTCTTTGTAATGGAAAAGCTAAACGTTTATGAATGTTTGTGTCATTTTGACTTACTTATGAAGTTGTTGGCATCGGTCTTGTCGATTTTCTCAAACTTAATCTGCGCAAGTTCATTGTAAACATCTTGCCGCGTATACCCAAGAAGCTCCATACCACCTTTCTCATTAGCAATGAATCGTATAGCATCAATTACCTTTATGCCGCTGTCATGCATACGGACTATGACTTCCTTGTCATTTTCGTCGACTTTCCTTTGGGAGCGAAGCAGATAACGCTTGTCCTCAGGGCAAGGTGGGTGAGTGTGATACATGTGGTGGTGCGATACTGTGAATACCCCATCAGAGCTCACTTTGAATTGAATGCGCGCATCGCAATAAACCCGACCATCTATCATGCATCTAGCACCTTTACGATGTGTTCTACTCCCCGCTCTGCAACAAACAAATTTTTTCATAGTTAAACCGTTGTAAGCTTGACTCTTACGCTGCGTATCCTTCCTAATGTTGAATCCCTTTCCGTACGCATACGCGTTATAAAAATTAAAGGCCTCGGCTTCGTTGTCAAATACCATCCCTATAAGTTCTGACTCCGATGCTTCAGTAAAGCAAAATGAATTTGGGGGGGTAAGCTCGGTGACTGGTTGGCCGTCAGTAAGATCGAGTAGTATGGGTGTACTTTGATGTTCAAACTCCTCTTGGTAACCTAAAAAATAAACACACAGATCAGAAGTAAAATCATAAAACCAGCAGACGTTTAATGATAAAGTGTAACATTGAACGTTTGCGGTACATAACATACTAAACGTTTATGAAATGCATAGTCATGATGTGTGAAAATCCGTGTACCGTATTTTAGTGCAACAAACTATTGATTTTTTTGGGGGGGTTATGGATCAGATACATTATTGCATGAAATGATTGAGAAAAGCAATAAATGAAGAATAAACATAAATGAGATAATAAGATCTTCGATCATTTGGAAATGCAGTTAATAAATGCCTCCACTAAATACCGCTTAAATTAAAAAGTTGGAAAATATTAAAAATGAAAAAAATTGAAAATCATGTTACCTATATTCAGATCTGGGATTTTTTGGCACGATTCTATGTGAGGTTGTAAAATAACGGGTATGCGAGTCTCGGTATCCCGAGTATTACTTTCTAACATATATGTTCCTTCCATTTTATTTCAACAAAAAAAATGAGAATAACAGAGGATAATATATTGTTTGTGATGAATTTAAATTTGAAATGAGTGAAATATGTATATATAATAGGGTTATATAAGGGATGAGTGAATGAGGTAAATGGAATTTGAAAATTGAAAAAGTAAGTTGGGGCCACAATAATGGAATAAGTACAAACAATTAGTCTCCTATACAACCGTCCTAACTATGGGTTATTTAAGACGGATTATTTAGATACCATATCAATGGAAATGGATCTTGGATCCATTGTTTTTTAA
Source organism: Gypsophila paniculata (assembly GCA_032274805.1). Classification (NCBI taxonomy): domain Eukaryota; kingdom Viridiplantae; phylum Streptophyta; class Magnoliopsida; order Caryophyllales; family Caryophyllaceae; genus Gypsophila; species Gypsophila paniculata. The sequence continues at coordinate 6,325 of JAUEKU010180282.1, read as the reverse complement.
AATCCAGAAAAATAAAAAAATAAATTGTATCTACACAAAAACAGTCAAACACGGACTCTTCTAATCCCCTAAAAACCTGCATCATCTTACGTTTCTCTAAAACAGTCTCTCAAACCTCCATGAAACCAAAATCTCCATTATTGAGCATCAGTCCATCACAAATGAGGACGAAAGTGGTAACAAAAAGGTAACAAAAAACCTACTTCAACAAGGAATAACGGATGATCCGCCTTAAAAAGGTAAAAACCCTAATTAAACTTTAACTTTATTCTATTGGAATTTTTGATTGTTTTTACCCCTAAAAGTAGCGTTTTTGTATCTATTTTGTGGATGAAAATCATCTAATACGACCAAAAGGAGAGGTAAGCGGCCAATTTATACAAAGACAATTGGTTGTGAAAGTATTTTTTTTTTTGTGACCATGTTGATGAAAGTATGTACATTCAAGTTTTTTAGTGGATTTTTCAATTTCACGTTCCTACTTTTAATATTCTAATCGCATGTTTGTGTGTGTGTGTTTTTTTTTTTTTTTTTTTTTTGTTTTTTTGTTATTTTAAGCAATATTGTCACGGGGAGAGACCATGGGTTAACGCTCATGATGTGGTTGCCAAGGAGCATGACAGCCATGATTCAAAAAACGAGGACGGATCAAACTCTTCATATTGGGCTCATCACTAAAAATTTAATTGTTACTATGGAGTAGTTTTTACCTTTATGTAACTTGTTGCCTAAATTTTGTTTATTTGTCCCTAGTTATAATTTGAATGTTAAATTGATTGGCGATGCTTAATTGTCTGAACAAGTAAACGTTAGATTGTTACATGGATTCTTTTTAGTATAAACAATTAATTGTTATATGGGTACAATTAGGAACAAATAGTTGTTTACCCTTTGGGTGTTACTTTTGATTGACCTTATTTGTTTCCATTTTTTGGCTATTTGTAATTAGATAAACAATATACTATCATTGTTATTTTCTTCTATGTATTCATAATTTGTTAATAAGTTTTATTGATTTGTAACTAGTTACATATTGGAAGTTAGATGCAACAAGTAAACATTACATTTTTTACATAGATTTTTTATAGTGTGTACAATTAGTCGTTACGTGGGTACAATTAGAACTGATATATGTTTATCTTTTGAGTGATTATTTTGATTGACTTTATTTGTTTCCATTTTTTGGCTATTTGTAATTAGATGGACGATATACTATCATTGTTATTTTCGTGTACGTATTCCTAATTTGTTAATAAGTTTTATTTAATTGTAACTAGTTACATATTGGAAGTTAATTAAATGCAACAAGCAAGTAACCATTACATTTTTTACATAGATTTTTTATGGTGGGTACAATTAGTCGTTACATGGGTACAATTAGAACTGATAAATGTTTACCTTTTGAGTGGTTATTTTGATTGACTTTATTTATTTCCTCTATTTGGTTGTTTGTAATTTCATGTGCATTGAACTATAACTATTACTAGATTTTACATGTTTGTAATTTTATGTTAAGTTTGTCTATTTGTCACATTCGTATTAATTGTTGTTATGTTTAAGTAAGGTAAATGTTGGACATCATTATATTCTCATTTTATTTTCTTCATGGGTATTATTTGTCACCACTTTCATGTTAACTTGTAATAATGGTTTTTTTTTTTTTTTTTAAAGATGAATGTTGGTCATTTTTGTTACCTTAATAAGTATAATTGTAAACATTTTATATTAAAATGTTTGCACCTCGAATGAAAAATCACTCAAAAGTTATAAGAGATAGCGATACGAGGATGTGCCGAATTTTTAAATCATGGTTTGAGATCTTTTGACATAAATTGACATAAAAAATAACCAAAAAAAAAAAATAACCAAAAAAATAACCAAAAAAAAAAAAAAAAATAAAATAACATATATCAATTAAAAAAAATAATCTATTATGACAACATAATGATGTCATATATCAATTGACATAAAAAAATAACCAAAAAAAAAAAAAAAATAACCGTCGCAATATCCGTCGCATGTTGGACTTTTTATGACGACCAAATGACGTCATATATCAATTAACATAAATAAATCTAAAAAAAAAAAAAAACCCAAGACCGTCGCAAGACTCCGTCGCATAATAAGATTTCCGTCGCAAGGATCGACCAATACCGTCGCAAATTTCGTCGCTATGCTTCCCGCAAACCAGCAAGGGCATTGGCGCCATATTCTGCGACGGAATTTCCGTCGCAAATGATTGCTTTTCCGTCGCAATAGCTGATTCCGTCGCAATTGATTGATCTTGCGTCGCAAACACTTGTTTTTGCGACGGATTATTTTCCGTCGCAGGATTCCGTCGCTACCGGGCCTGTTTTTTGTAGTGTTAGTTCTATTCGAGAAATTTGTAACTGGTTCTTAGTTGATTTGTTTTCGATTTCACTGATTTGTTGTAAATGACGTTTGACTTTCTATTAATGAATTATTTGTCTTTTAAAAAAAAAAATGTTTGCACCGATACTATGTTGGATAATTTTAGGTGAAAATGGTTTTACCTCGTGATACATAAATTGTGAATGCAAGAGTTATTGTTAAAAGTTTCATCGTAAATGTTCTTATAAGTTAATTGTTGGTTATTATATATATATTTTTTCTACATAGATGGATTTTATTTGTTTCCATTCTACATTTAAATGTTTGTATTTTCATTGGAGACCATATATATACATGATTGTATTTTGTTTTCTTTAACTATTTAGCGGTTCTATTTTAATTAAATTTCTTTCACGCTTGATTGTAGCCATGATCAATTTGTTTGGTGATAACAATGTGTGCTTTGGAGCTTGCTTCAATCATTAATAATAAAGGAAGGCTTGATGAAGTGCTGAAGTTGGAGGACCAATATTGGTCAAACAAGGATACAAGCTAGTTTTTATATTTTATACTCTATGAATCTCTTAAGAATGTAATATCTCATTGTACTTCACTGATTTTACAAATTTGATGTAATGACATTTTGCTTAGTTTGTTAGTAATTGACCATATTTAAGTTGGGGTGACCATTTTAACTTTATTTGGGTGCACATTTGTATTAATTATGACTGCTTTGTTTAATACGGTTTGGGTATTTAAACGGTTTCATAACTAGTAACAATCAACCTTTAATTTTTAGAAAATCATATTGTATCCATCTTATACTTAAATGTAATATATAGAATTTCAGAATATCTCAACAACTATTAATCGAAAAGGAACATTTTTTGTATAAGAATGGGTAACAATTACATGCCAAAATATGAGTACTATTTCTTAAATGCCAAAACATTAAACCACTACGAAATACAATATAAGATGGAACATTTTTTGATTAATAGCGTTTGGTAAAATTACATGCCAAAATATGATTACTATTTCTTAAATTGTCTTAGAATATGTCCAATTTAGCTTATAATGTGACCAATAGACTATATTTGTAAGTTCATTGTGTGACCAAGTACGCTTATGTTTGCCATTATACAAGCCAAAACTTTGTTGCTTTTACTAATATTGCGACATTACATGATTATGTGAATATGTTATCAGTATCTAAATTTGTCGTACCTAAACATATGTTACTCATAAAAAGACAACGTTTCTAATCAAATGTTAACAATTAGATGAAATGTATTTGCATATCTTGCGTGATTTATAATATGTATTTCTATCTATTACCTAAAAGTAACCATTAGATTTTTTGAAGTACCTCCAAAACTATCAAGATAAAACTATCAACTTTTTATTTTACTGCTAGTAACAATCAAATGTATATACATTAATTAAATAAAATAATAAAATAAAAAATGACATCTTCATATTCGCTATACTCCAAGTTGATCATTTTGGTCCGTTGCCTCCATCATTGACCCTCATTGGACCTCGTTATATTCAACCAACAAGCCGTCTTTTCTCCAGCACCAAATAGATGTGAGATACACTGCGAACACATATTACATGGTACTCCGTACAAATTAGTGTTAGATAGCTAGATAACTTAGATGCAAAAATGGGGAGTAGTAAAGATTGCATTGATACATTTGAGTAGCCAAAATTTTGACGAATAATATTGGCGAGTAAGTTACCACCGTTGAGTCATTGATCGACGACCATCACAAATTCACAAAAGAGTCACAATTTAAATATTACAATTTGTACGAATAATTTATCTCCATTTTAATTTGTTACTTTAATTGTTACTCGTACAATTTACTACCTACAATCTACAAAGTAAAGTTAGCAACAATTAGTAAGAAGTTGGATACAAGTACATGTGTGCACATGATCGATAATGTTACTTAATTATTACTTAATTACACTTTGTTGCAAACAAATAAAGATTTAAATATCTTACACCTAAACATTAAACCACTACGTAAACCTTTTCCCAACAGGGTTGATACATCCTTTTTAGGGTGTCTTTTTAATCTGACGGCTTTAGTGATGTCCGAAAAAGTGATTCTAGAAAAGAGTTAGATGGTAATATTAACTTTGATTATCCATATCTTATTTGAAAATGTTAGATAAACATTCTTTAAATAGTTTATTATCATGTTCTCAGTTGGCACATGTTAGAAAAATCAAATCAAAATATATGCACAAATAGTCTAAAAATGGATACAATTAATATCAAACAAGTACATACAAATATACAATCACACGTAAGAGGGCAACATTTAAACAAAAATTAACATTAATGTCAAACAAGTACATATAGTTTCACGTAAGACGGAAACATTTAAAAAATAATTGGAAGAATTATTAATTTCTACATATCATACTCATATATAGGACCACAAAATATTGTCAATATTAATATCTAAAATAGTACTCACATGTAATAAAATATAATATTAGATAAGTACAAACAATAACAACGAAGTTGGTAACATTTGAACAAAACTTACAAAATTGGAAATTGCTGAAAATTCATATCAACAACAAAATGCATTAAAATAGCAATAATCAAACATATAATACCTTATGGTAGAATCATGTTTGCAGGAAGGATGAAAGCTTGATAATTCTTATGATCAAGAAGTACGTGAATCGGCACGGGATGCAAACTAGTCGGATTATCAACTATTACTTTGTCCGAAAAAAATATATGTAGGTCACATAATGGGTACCAAAAAATGGTGATTGATTGAAAAATAATGAAAATGATGAATAGGGCGTAAAGTGAAAAGAATATGGAGATTGAGTGAACACAAAATAATTGTTGAGTGAAATAAGGAGAAAATATAGGAAATGGATCATTTGGTGGTTGTTCATGTACGTAATATGGAGATCATGTGATTTTTTATTTATTTATTTTTTTTTTTTAAATTCAAACAATTCAATATCCATTTATATTAATATGGTATCAAATAAATCCGTCCTAAATAACCCGTGTTTAGGACCGTCCTAAATAAGAATTTGTGAAGTACAAAAAGGCAAAAAGGGAAGGATAGAAAAAAGAGGAGCAAAGGGAAAAAGCACACGAGGTGCTGGAACAAAAACCAAGGAAAAAGGACAAAAGTACAAAATTGAAGTAGAGCAGCATTTGGTACCGACAGTACCCCAAAATTTGCGTATGTTTCTTGATCCTCTTAAACCTCCATTAGGTTCATTTTTTTACTGTTCATTTATTGGAATTTCAATTAATTTTAAAATTTTGTTCATTTGATAGGGGTTAAATGAGTGAGGGCGTTGCTTGTTTGGAGTTTTTTATAATGCCTACATCACACTGGGTTCATTTTTTTTAATGTTCAACGAGTTTATGTTAGAGTTCATGTGTCTTAAGTTCATCTTTTTGAGATTTTTATAATGCCTATGCCAATTGTGTTTATTAATTTGATGTTCATTAATTTTTAGTTATTTGATGTTCATGAAAATGGTATTTTGTGGTTCACATATACTCTTGGTTCATTAATTTTAAGTTCATGAAGCTTATTTTGAGACCCACATATATCTTTTGGTTCATTGATTTTGAGTTAATGAAATTGGTATTCTAGAGTTCACATATACCTTTTAGTTCATTAATTTTGAGTTTATGTATTTGGTATTTTGGGGTTTACATATATAGCTTTTAGTTCATTTTTTTAGAGCTCATAAATTTAGCTTTTGGGTTCCCATACACCCTTTGGTTCATTTTTTCGAGTTCATAAATTTAACTTTTGGGATGGGTTCCCATATACATTTGGTTCATTTTTTTTGAGTAAATTATTCGTTGGTTCATTTGCTAAGTTTGTTGAGAAAAACATTAAATTAAAACGTTCATTATTGGGGGGGGGGGGGGGGGGGGGGTTTAAATTTAACAAATTTAATTTTT